>PVJS01000491.1:0-84615 GCA_004027185.1 Glis glis | reverse complement strand
TGATCTCAGGCGAGAGCAGATGGGTTTTCCTCGGAACGAGTCGCACACACTCTACGCGGCTTCTACCTCTTTTATCTAAGTCCGCACCTATCAGAATCCTGCTGCCTACATTCAGGGCAGGGCTTTCTCTTTAATCTGCTGTTACACACCCAAAATCACATAATCTTGGGTGTGTCATGATCAGGTCAAGTTGACAACCTAGACTGACTATCACATTAGCCCTGCCTCTGTGTTCCAGCACATCATTCCCCTGCCTCAGGCTTCTCATTGATGGGTCCCAGCATCATATGGCTCCAAGTGAGGATTTTGATCATCATCACTAAACAAAGCATTTTATTTTCCAATACAGTCTACAGAGTGCTTCTCATTTTGTGGGCCACATTGCTAATTTTAAGAGCTGGCCTGATAGGGGAAAGCCGAGGCATATGCTGTATCCACAGAACACGTTGATACAGCTTTGGGTTTCTGAATGGCGGAGCAGCCGCAGGGGTATAAACACGACTTTACTGCGTCACCACATACCGCGCTAAACTGTCACAACACGGCCCCGTGTGCCTTAATTGCCGCAGATAATGATAATTATACACTGTCTCCGTTACCTCCGCCATTCCAGCCACATCCTCTCCCCTCGCATCCAGCCATTCCTATGTATGGAAAAGGAAATAAAAACCTCGTCTTCATTACACATCTCTGGTTAAAGCCGAAGGAAAGAAAACAATAAAGTTCCACAACGTAGCGGGTGGAGAGTTACCACAAATGAGCCTGGTGGGTCGAATTCTCATGGCAAGTTGGGAAATACTCATGGATCAGCATTTCAAAGGAGGCAAATGATACTTGGAAATACCCAACACATGGGCTGTTGCCAAATCCCCTGCAGCCTTCTGTGGAATGTGGGGAATCAGGAGGTGGAAAGAGCATCAGAGCTGGGCTGAGAATCACAGACTCTATGAGAAGGAGGGTAACTAAGAGCAAGTCTCCAGGCTTGAGCCCAGCCCGGAACCTCCCCTGGAGAAAGAAAATGAGAACAACGGCACTGGTGTCTGCATTTCCCTTGACACGCTGAAAACTTGGCCTTTCACCCTGGTGTCCTGGGGTGACCTTCCCGCTTGCAGGAAATGAGAACCTTCCTTGCTTTGGGTGGGTGAGTTATCTGTGCCAGGTCTCCCTCAAAGATGCACAAAGTTTACTATAAATGTTCAATTAATCAGTTTGCACTAACTCAACTGAGTCTCTTTCGACTAATTGCAAAGAAAATTATCTTGTCATTTTCAAGCAAGTAGGGAAGGGAATACAACTAAAAGCAAAAAAAAAAAGCCCGCAATTCGAGTTTGGCTGATGCTACTTTCTAAATTGTCCTTAGAAGACATATGTTAACGACTAATTGGAATGAAATGTAACAAGCACATCAGTATGTAAATGGTGGTTGGAAAAATCACAGCATCACAATTCTGGAGCCCCAGAAAGCATTGGAGTCAACTTAGAACTCGATACATAATGTTCCTGAACAGCTAATTTATTTCTTCAACCTGTTCTTCACTTACTCAAAGGATAACCTAACCCTGACCACATCCAAATTGTCAAAAACCCTAAATATATGGTATTGTACTTCATGAGGTTTTAGAACCAGGCAGATCTGATCTGAATTACATCAAGCAAACCCAACATTAGTATCATCTCCATAGTCACATCTTTGTTAAAGTAAGTATACTAGATGCAAGCTTATGTGCTAAGCATCACAATCAATGTAGACAGGATATCTGTTTTGCATTTGCTATGGTTTGATGGAGGTCTTCTATTTCTGTTTTCTTTTTTTGTGACTGGGGATTAAACTGGGGCTTGAACCCAGAGGCATTCTACCTCTGAGCTACACCCCCAACCCTATTTTTATGTTTTATTTTGAAACAGTTCTCGCTAAGTTGCTGAGGCTGGCCTCAAACCTGTGATCCTCTTGTTTTGGCTTCCCAAGTACTGGCAATACAGGCATGTACCACCAGGTCTGGCTTGACAGAAATCTTTTATTTATTTATTTTTTTGGTACTGAGGATTGAACCCAGAGATATTCTACCTGCAGGGTATACCCCCAGCCCTTTTTATTTTGAAACAGGGTCTCACTAAGTTGTTGAGGTTAGTCTTGCTAAGTTGTTGAGGCTGGCCTCTACTCTGCAATCCTCCTGTCTCAGCCTCGCAATTACTGGGATTACAGGCATGCACCACCAGACCTGTATGGAGGTCTTAATACTACATGAACAAGGGAGGCAGTATCCAAGGAAAAAAACTTCAGCCCAAATGACTTAGCATTCAAAGTAAATCCCAAATGTTCTCTGGTAGGAGAATCATGGCTTTGTTTCAAAGTCACATGCCAGAAAGCTGTAAGCAGGAGCTGGGCAGAGACAGGACATTTTTCAAGTGGTTGAAATGGCTCCTTTCTGACAAAACTGTAGATTTTGTGTTGAGCTTAGCACTTTCAATATTGACAGTAGCACCAGCAATTTTACATACACACACACACACACACACACACACACACACACACATACACACACACATTCTTTCTCTCTCTCTCTCTCTCTCTCTCTCTCTCCTTCCCTCCCTCCCTCCCTCCCTCTCTCTCTGGTTTCTGAGTTCTAAGGACACATAGTAATAAGCGTAAATTAGAATTACACCCTAGACTTTCTAAATAACTACTAAGGATTTTGCTCAACCTGTTGAAAAGGGAGGTGCTTAAAAACTTCAGGTGAAATTTTGTGACCTAAAAATGTGACCTTATAAAGAAACAAATTATTTCCATTTTTAAAGACTTCTTCATAAAGGATAAAGGAATTCATTTGGAGCATGATATGATAATTTTCACAATATTTTATCTACTTATAAAATAAATAGGGAGGGAATGAATTAGGTGCTAAGAAGTCAGTCTTGTTCACATGTTTGAACAAGCTTATGTTTGGGCATCTTCCATGAGACAAGGTCTAACTCCACACATCACCTGGCCTGTCTGGGGCTGAGGGTCTTGCTTGGTGCCCATTCTGTGCAGGACTGATCAATCATCTTCCAGAACCCATGATGCTCATGTTGTTCCCTCCATTGACTGAAGGCACAGAAGCCCCTGGTTATCCTAAAATAGTGATTGGAATGATTACATATAGTGCCATTATTAGCCATTAACACTTGATACTAAGTTAATTATTCTGATGAGTTACCAGAGGTCCCTTGAGAATGGAACACAGGGCAGGTCTGTTTACAGATGGCAAATACAGTCAACTCCTGGGGTAGGATCAGATATGAACCCACAGGAAAGGTTCCTCCTAAGTCATAATTATGCTAAGCACTAGCTATTCCCTTGATCTATGAATGCCTCAAATATTGTACTAATATTTTTACATATAATATTGTGATTAAATAAAAGTTAGTAGGATGTCAATGGAGACAGCACAGTAAGAACCTTTGAACATTTTCTCTTCTATAAAAGCAATGAAAAAACCTAACAAAAATTGTCAGAACATTTTTTCAGAAATGTGGAAATTAACCAAAACTTCACATAAATGTGGAGAGTGTTTACTCAGGAAAAATGGCCAGACTGTGGTCAGTCCTGTGACCTCGTGGTGCTTCTCCTTTTCCTGTCCCATCCCTGCTCTTCCCCAGCTCTCTGCAGGCATCAGTGCAGCCATCAGCTACGGCAGGAGGGACAGGTTGAGGCTCCTGCATAGCCTGTTTCCAGAGAGCTCTCACTATCCGACTGCCTGGTGGTGGCTCATGACACTCTCTTTGTTTAAAGAGACTTGGTGTTTGCCCTGTACAGAAAGCTTTTGACTTGGGGAAAATCATTGGAATGATGGAAGCAATTGTTCAACTTCTTGGGTATCTGTAGGAAGATAAACAGCTGGAAGAAAACAGCAGACCAAAAAGATAGGAAGTATCCATAGGAACTTTGGAATGTTTCAACAACTCTGGGAATATAGAAGGCCAAGAACATGCTTTCAGATACAGCCATGGGCAGGGAAGACTGAAGGTTAAGCTCCCACCTCAGGCTGACCTGGAAGTACTGCCTAAGCAGGAAGTGAAGGCTAAGACAGAGATTTCAAATGCAGGGCTGAATCTTGACATGTGCCCCAACCCACACAAGAGCACATTGGCGAAGACTGGGAGATTACTGGTCCCAAGCTAATAAGGCTGGAATTCTCTAATCAGCTGATCACTAAGCTAACCAAGCATAACCATCAGTGTCCACACAGGAAAGAGAATAAAGACTTTCAAGAAGTAGTTGGAAAAAGTCACTAAACAACAACAAAATGCTAAGAGGAGAAATAAGAATTTCAGAGCTGACACAGCTCTGAAATATTTCAAATATTTCACATATTTCAAATGTTCAATATTCAAGAAAAAATAGAGACATACCATAAAACAAGAATAAGGAAAAGGACAATCCTAGCTCCCTTGTTTTCAGAAGTTGATGAGTCGATCCTAAGTTCCATATAGAAATTCAAGGAACATAGAACAGTTGCAATAACCTTGAAGAAAAAATAATTTTAAAAAAGCTAAAATATAATATTGCCCTGTTGAGTTTTAATGCACGATTTTGCTATGTCCCCTGAGACCCACAGATTAATCAGGTGACATCCTGAGAAGCACTTTTTTTGTGTGTGGAACTGGGGGTTGAACCCAGAGGCATTCTACTTCCGAGCTACACCCCCCAGACTATTTTTTATTCTTTATTTAGAAACAGGGTCTCACTAAGTTGAGAGGGCCTCACAAATTGCTGAGGCTGGCCATGAACCTGCGATCCTCCTTTCTCAGCCTCCCAAGTACTGGGATTACAAGCATGCACCACCACGCCCAGCCTAAGAAACACTTTGACTCTGCTTATAGTCGCTGTCACTCTCAGCTTCCCACTGATCATGGATGGATGGCTTTCCATTGCAGCCAGTGTGCATGGCACGGAGGGGATTTCTTAATAGAAGTTGCCATTGGTTACATCACAAGGGAACATGTGCATCCCTTAAAGTGACAAAAACTCTGGTTGACACGAACGTATTTTTTCAAAGACAGCCCAGGCTTCTGAGTGCAAGATGCTGAAATGAGCAGATGGTGTACACCCATCTTGCCTCAAGCCCCAGAGAAGGCCTAACAGACAAAATAAATAAATCCAGTGTGACAGTGGAAGATAAAAACGAGAGTTCTTAGTGGAACAGAAATTACTGAAACATAGCTAAATGAGTTTAGACTGGAGTTGGAACGAGATTATCGTACATACAAAGACAGGACAGCTAGGATAGGTGGGAACAAAGCACAGGTGCTCCCACCCTGATGTGAAGGACAGGGGGAGAAGAGGGTGAGGGAATGGAGAGGTGCTGGGACCCCTCGGCAGGGGTGTTCTGCTCACTCCCCTGTGTCTAGGCAGAGACAGCAGAGGGGTTTGCTTTTCAGTAAGGTCAGCCTGTGCTACACAGAGAGGCAGGGCAGTATGTTCAAATGACTGGAAGTGACCAGGAGACAGAGAGACACCTATGTGTCCATATTAGATCCCGATATACCATACTTTAGAGCATGCCAACCCTCTGTCTTCCTTTTACTGAAAATGGCCTAAAATCATGTTCATCAGCCATAAAAGAGATGCATTTTGGTGAACTGAAATCAATGAAGTGCTCAACTAGTGTGCGAGAAAAGTAAAATGGAATATACAATATTAGAATTAATTTCACAAGAGGATAAATTTTAAATATCCATGAGGACAAGTAAATACATGTTTGTAAACCATTTACGTTGTATGTAAACACACCGATACACGTGTGTTTGTCATGGCTCACAACAAATATTGTATTTTAGTATGCATCACAGCCACCCCGGCATCTCTGACCTCTCCTCCCAGCCAAGCTGCCCAGGTGTGGAGTCCAGTAGAGAAAGCTGAGAGTGTGACCAAGACTCCCCTACTGTCAGAAGGAAGAAAACATCATGAAATATAGACTCCAAAGACCGAATAACTTACAGCCAAGGGAGAGTAAGATATAAGTACATCGTCAGAGGGATGTGATTGAGAACGTTGTATGTGAAAAATTAAACAGAAGCCATGCAAATTAAAGCTGTATCACTGAAATAAAAACTCAAGGCATCAACCAAATACTATGGGACATCCCAAAATTATAAACCACAGAACCATGAAGTGACTCCTTGTAGAGTCAAAGTATGAAAAGAGAAAGTAAGAAAGAAGAGACATGGATGCTGGATTTGGAATTTGCAGTATGATAGACTTTCTGGAGACAGGAAATAAAGATAATACGGGAGACAAATATTAAAAGGCTAACCAAAGAACCCCTCCTAGACCTGGGAAAAAGTCTATGTAGATTAAAACTGTTCTCTGTCCATGAACAGAACAGAGAGACCTAAGAGATATAAAACAAACCTTTGAAACATTGATTGTCAAACTTCAGGAAGCCAAAGATAAAAAGGGAACTCTTAAAAGTTGCTAAAGGAAAAGAATCTGATTATACACAAAGGAACCCAAATCACACTGACATCTGAAGTATCATATATAATATTGGGGATGAAAGGGGAATAGAGTGGCAACTTAGAAATTCAGAAGGAAAAACTAACCTTGAACCAAGAATGTTATACCTAGTTAGGGTACAGTTCAGGAGTGAGAGCAAAACAATAATGCGAGATATACAAAGTAAATCCAAGAGAAAAAGAAAAGTGACCAGAGAATTTAATAATAAAAGGGTAGGCAAACAACCACATTCTTTAATTTACTAATTGTTATAGTTAGATATAGAATGGCCTCTTGAAGAGCTCATAAATTGGTGTTTAGAGTTGATGTAATTGAGTCATGAGAGCTTGTAATCCCAGCAGTGGATAAATCCATTGTAATGGCTTTATCTGAATGGTGGCCTAGGCTGGTAGGGTGTGGCTGGAGAAGGTGGGTCCCTAGGGGTACAGCTTTGGGAATTATATATAGTTCCTCCTCCCCCTGATCACTCTCTTGCTTCTGGCCTTCATGATGTGAGGAGCACAGCCCATGTGCTCTTGCTCTCTCTGCTTCCCACTGCTGCCATGTCCTGAGATCCATGGTCCCCAGCCTCACATGTACTGAACCCCCATATCTCCAAGAAAAGCCATGAGCTAATAAATCTTCCTTCCTCTACGTTATATGGTCAAGTCTTTAGATCATAGCTGTGATAATACTGACGAATACACTAATATATTTTTAAGTTAAATAATTATTGATTATATTTATATAATTTTTAACTCTCAAATTAGAATTACAAATGATCAAATGGTAAATGGTCAGAGAAGGGATGGGTGAAGAGTAGCTATAAGCCTGATTGCTGACTGACTGACTCGAGGGATGAATATATAACCTGGCCAACTCTAGACCCTCCTGGGAAACATGGGGTAGGTAGGAATGTTAAAATATAAACAACCTTTAAGACATTAAAACACGTGACAGAGGAAATTATGTGAACCCAAAATAGAGCAGGGGAAGTGTGGAGACAGATGTGATGAGGTCCCACCTTCTTGTCTCCTCCTGGTATCCCTGCACTTGTAGAATGCTCTCCCCGGAGTGTGGACAGGACTGTGGCTTTCTTCTGAACAACACGATATGGACAAGGTGATCAATGTGAGCAGGTGTTTGTGACTGTGTTGCACAAGGTTTACCATTAGTCTTGGTGACAGATTCACTCCCTTGCTGGCTTTGAAGAAGCAGCTGCCACACTATAAGCCATCACACCACAGGGAGAAGCCCACCAGGCCAGGAAGGTGGTCTCTGGCTGACAACAACAGTGCCTCTCACTGTGACAACACAGCAGGGACTCAATGCTGTCAATGATTGCCAGGACCTAAAAACAGACCATCCCTGGTCGAGCCTCAGATGAGACCACAGCCCACCGGCATGCTGACAGTAGCCTGTGAGACCTGGAAGCAGAGGACGCAGCTCCGAGGTGTCTGCACTCCTGTCCACGGATACTCTGAGATGACAGACACCTTTCACTACAAGACAGTGAACGCAGTAATATTGTTATATAGCGATAGATAACAATACAGAAGGGGTAGGAATAAGTAACTAGAAAATATAAAAAGAAGGAAGCACAAAATAACACATGAATATGACTCCAAATATTAACTCCAATATTAACTCCAAAATTAACTCCAAAATTAACTCCAAAATTAACTCCAAATATTAACTCCAAATATTATTACTCCAATAATAATAACCAGTGGATCTACGTTTATCTATTAAATAGCAGAGGTATTTTTGTAAATAGAGAACAAATTTATTTTTATTTTCACACTTAAAATGATATAAGAGGAGCCGGGCATGGTAGCACATGCTTGTAATCCCAGTACTTGGGAGGCTGAGACAGGAAGATCACAGGTTTGCGGCCAGCCTCAGCAACTTAGTGAGGCCCTCTACAACTTAATGAGACCCTGTTTCAAAATAAAAAAATAAAATAGGGCTGGGGTGTAGCTCAGAGGTAGAATGCCCCTGGGTTCAATTTCTATTACCACACATACACAAAAACTAATTCTAACAAAAAGAAGAGAAAGGAAGTGATGTTTATATGAGACAAAGAGGAATTTTCAAAACAAACAGCAGTGTAATATACAAGGAAGGGCATCTCATGCTGGTGATGTGAAGAGTTCTCGAAGAAAAATTTAAAAAGTCAGGACTCTATGAACATGAAATACATGAAACAAATTTGGTAAGAAAATTTCTATTTCCACTGAAATTGCTAAATAGACTTTTGGAAAAAAAACCTCAGCTTTTATGGCATTCCACCAAATGGTAGATAAAATATTAAACAGTCCTTTTGTAATTTTTTATATGGCAGTTAAAATGAGAGATTTATTTAGGGTTTTATGGAGCACTGAAAGGAGACAAGTCCTGGCACAAGCAACTGGGAAGTCAGATTACAGTTAAGAACATAAATGAGACCCCAGGAAGGACCGAACTTCAGGGGCTGGAACAGGGAAACATGTCTCTGCAGAAGGAGCTGTGTGTGTAAGTGGCTCAGTCTTAATACTCTTAATACAGAACATTCAAAATTATATGTGTGTGTGTGTGTGTGTGTGTATCTGTAGTAATTATTTCTAAGCACCTCTGGGTTTAGGGCCTCCATTCACCATACATAACTGCACGGCCCATAAAACATCAAGTCAAACATTAATTTAAGGCCATCCGGTTTTGAACCTGTCCCCATAGCTTGGTAGAAGAAACCGAAACACGTTCTTCTCTGTAGGGATGCATTTTAGTGTCAATGCTTAATGAATTCTCATAGATAATGTTCTAAAGGGGGAACGCTTATAACAAAAATACCTAAAATAAACATATAAGGAAATGAGCCATCATAAATTAACATCAAAAGAAACAACCTCCCCTTCCCATATATCCAACCCCAAGATGTGGAAGAAGATGATTTTTTAATAAAATGAGAATTTAATGTGTGAAAAGAGAAAAGAAATAATCAAAAGAATGACAATAGAGCAAGAAACTATCAAAAACACATTAAAAAATTAAAAAAGAAACTATCAAAAATGACAAGCAATTTAGAATAACCAAGCAGAATGTAGAGAAATGAAGAGTTGTAAAAAGTAGAACAGGGCCTTAAAGGGTGGCTATAACAACATATAGATCACAGCCCAAGAGAGGGTCCATCAACTAAAATATTGATTTGGATCATTCTGATTCTTGTAGTGGTAAAGTAGCTTATATCAGACTGACCTTATAAACTGGGGGAAAATAGCAATTTGATGGTTCTAGAGAGTTCCTAAAAGAAGAGATAAACTGAACCCTTGGAGAACTGCACTGTGTGAGATCCATGTGTAGTCAGGTTCCCCCAATTGTCTGCCCAGTACTCAGGATGCAGGACGGTTAGAAAGAAAGCAGAAAACCCCAGAATTATTGTCTTCAGGTAACAGAGGATACAATGAGAGACTGCCAAAGTGGCTGTAAACAAAGGAGCCACCGTGAAGACAGAGCAAAAGTCTGCGCATAAAATCCCTACATGTATTTAACTGAACAATGAATTGCTGGTGCATGTGGAAGACACCAAGTAGCTCTATAGAAAGCAACAACTGGAAAGATGATAGAAAAAAAAACTGGACTCAGATTGCAATTGCTGCTCACCAGGGGGAAGGCAGAATTTAGATTTGTAACTCCTTCCAAATTAGAGGAGCTTTGGGAACACATCAGAGTGTCTACTGAAATTACAGAATTCACACCTCGGGGCTAACACTAATAAAGTACAACCCCCCCACCATGAGTTCAAGGTGATCAGCCTAAATGTAACTACCTGCTGGAACAAAGATCAATAATCATAAGATAACAAAATCTACAGTATCCACAATGTGTCACCTCCAAAGTCTAGTACACAACACAAAATTACTAGGCGTGCAAAGAAATAGAAAAGATTATGCAAAATCCAGACAACAGGATTCAAAAGAAACATCCAAAGATCACCACCACGTTGTATTTAGCAAAGATTTAAACAATGATCATAAGGGTGGTCAAGGGCTTGAAGGGAAAAAGAATGGTCATTACTCGCGAAGAAGTTGTTAATCCCTTTAAGAAAATCTACCATATCAAAAGTAAAACAAATGGAAATTCTAAGACTGAAATCTGAGCTAGAGTAGAAGAAATGAAAGACATGGGTAGAAAGGAGACAGAAAGGAAGGACGAGGAAAATACAAGTTCAATATGAGGTCTGTGATCAAGTCCCTTGTGCCTTCATTCCTCGAGCCAGGCTTGCCACTCCCATATTACTGGGAAACATACAAATTTTCACTCATCCCCTTATGATAATTACCTTGAGCACTGTTAATTATCACACCAATATACAGTTTAAGCAGGAGAGAGATCTATTGGTCAATGGAGACTACATCACGATCCAGAAAGTGGACCAGACCATCATGGACCATCTTGTGATCAGAGGACTGATCATCTCACACACCTTCCCATACCCACCCCCTTCACCAAGCTTCCTTGGGAAGAAGAGCCAGGAACCTCCCAAAAGTCACCCTCACTCTGGAGACGGCCCACATTCTCCCTTGAATGTGTATTTCTTGCTTTCCTAAATAAATCTCTATATCTCTGGCATGTGCTAAAATTCTTTCGCCATTGAGGTTGCATAAGCCAAGAGACCTACAGGTCCAGAGTTGAGTCCCCCTCCCCCTTTTTCTCTGGGATTCTTCAGACCCTCCCTGAAATCATCTCTTCTCCCATGACAAAAACTACCCAAAATTTAAAGAAGAATCACAGAATGTTCTTAACACCAGATATGAGATGGCTAGATAGTCTATGCACTCACACATAAATCAACAATAATTGTCCAATCTGAGATGGAAAAAAGTTTAAGACAAGATGAAAAGTTGATAAACTGAATTTCATCAATGTTAAAAACTTGTTCATCAAGACCCGGTTTCAAAATAAAGTATAAAAAAAAATAGGGCTGGGGGTGTAGCGCGGAGGTAGAACGCCCCTGGGTTCAATCCCCGGTACCACACACACACACAAAAAAAAAAAAGAGCATGAAAGACAAGGAGCAGACTGGAAAAACACATTTGTAAATATCTGACAAAGGACATGTATCGAAAATATATAAAGAATTCCTGTACATCAATAGCCAAAGATAAACCACCCAATGATAAGATAGTAAGAAGACTTGGACAGATACTTCAGAGAAGAAGTTGAGACACCATTAAGAATTTGATTAAATTTCAATTGTTCTGCTAAATATGCATGCCAAATGCCTATTGTAACCACCAAGGAACAGAGATACAGTATGTCACTCTTATACTACTGGAAGAAAGAAAATGGTTTGGTTTTTTGTTAATCCAAAAGATAGCAAGGCAAAAGAAGAAAAACTTAGCCGATTATGGCAGATAAATGAAAAGCACAAAATTGGAGAATTCTCCTATATCAGTAATTATCATCATGGCTAAATCTATAATTAAAAGATTAAAATTGTCAGAGTAAATACAAAACTGAAGTCCTGAAGTCCATTTCAGAGATGCAGATCTAAAATATAAGTAGATGGAAAGATTGAAGGTATGAAATTATGTAATATGCAGATCAAAAGAAATGTCTAGTAATATATAAATGTTAGACGAAATTGGTATTAAGAAAATAAGCTTTACTAATGCTACAGAGGGATATGATAAGTATATATTTCTTTAAACATAATGACATAACTTAAAATATGTTCCTCAAAAGAGGAATGGAAGTCGGGCATGGTGGTGCATGCCTGTAATCCCAGTACTTGGGAGGTGAGGTAGGAGGATAACAGATTTGAGGAGGGCCTCAGCAATTTATCAAGGACCCTAGTGATTTAGTGAGACTACGTTTCAAAATAAAAAGTAATAAAAAAGAGGGCTGGGGGTGTTGTTTGGAGGTCGAATGCCCCTTGGTTCAATTCCTAGGACCAAAAAGAGGAATGGAAAAATTACTATAATTATTGAACAATGGATTCCAGTTAGTAAAACAAAGTTGAACTATAAAACTTCCAAATATAAAAATGATCAATGCTAATCTCAATATCATGCACAGGGAAGAGGAGGAAACACGATGAGAACTGGGGAGAAGCTCACCACGTGCTATGTGCATGTATGTATCACCCTGAACTTCATCATGATGTATGATTACAATGCACCAATTAGAAATGAGCGATTTTAAGTAAAATAAAGATCCCAATATAGCATATTTTAACAAAAAAGTTGTATAATAAAAAACTCATAATACACTATCTATTACATTGATGAATGTCCTCCAAAGAGAATCCATCTGTTAAAAACAAATTTGTCTTAAAAATTTCCTGGTACTAAATTATCTTTCTTCTAAAGAATTGCCTGCTTCTTTAATTCAAAAAATGTAAGTTAAACACTTCATTATATTTCTCTTTGTGCCTTGACTTCCAAATATTTCACAGCAAAGTTTAATGATGTGCTAATTCATCTAAACTTGGGACATAAATACTTAAAATTTTTTGTTCTACCATAATTATGAGCTTATCTTTTAATTGTTCATATAACATCATAGTAATTCATACTGAATAACTTATACCTATGCCAATTCAAAAAATTATACTTTTTTAGATAATTTTATTGGTGCAATATACTTATACATTGTAGAGAGATTCAAAGTGATACAGTCATACGTGCTTCACATTTCTTGGTGTGTTTCCCTCCTAACCTATCCCACTAATTCCCTCTTCTCTCCCCATACATCTAGTAATGAACTATCCAAAAAAGAAATCAAAAAAGCAATCCTATATTCTCTATAACAGCAAAAAGAATAAAATACTTAGGAATAAATTTAATCAATGAGGTGAAAAATCTCTCATGAAAACTATAAAAATTAATGAAAGAAATTATAGAAGATGCAAACGGAAGATCTGTGTTCATAGATTGGAGAAGTTAAAATTGTTAAAATGTCCACACTAACCAGTGTGATCTACAGATTGAGTGCAATCCCTATCAAAATTATACTTAAAAGTATATTAATTACCAACTAGAAATTACAAAAAGTACATTGTAACTGTCTTCCTGTATTTGGAGAGCTGCCACGTGGGTAAAGGGTGGAGACATATGTCCCCAGTTGGCCCAACACTTAGTTTTGTAAGAATATGTTTTCAAATAGTTGAAATAATTACCATAAAAGGATGTTTTTCCATTGTGAAAAGTGTTCACAATTCCAGTAGTAGTCTCCATCAGCAAAGGCTGATTGGAGCAGAACCAAGCTGCTTCTCTGTCTGCCGGCCATAGTGGGAGGTGCAAGAGTGAGACAGAGACCTGATCTGAACTGGGAGAGAATACCTCAGGTGTCCGAAAACTTCCTCCAATACTTGCATCTGTTTCTGAACCTAAATGTATAGAATAAACATAAATAAATAATAACAAATATATAATAAGAATAAAGAATAATTTAGTGTGTGATCAATGTGGATTTCCAATCAACCAGAGAAAAATGACTTCTTCAAAAGGTTTTAAGACAACTTAACAATCATTTGGAAAGAAAATTAAGGTCTATCTCTCTAGTGTAAAGTAAAATCCAGATATGTGAAAGTTAAAATGTAAAATATAAAGTCTGAAAAAGGTTAGAAGACAATGAAGATAAATACTTGTATAATTTTGGAGTAGTGAGGCAGTTTTAAACATGATTAAATGTGAAAACACCATAAAGGAAAATATTGCGTACAAAATGTGAAAATAATTCTGTGAATCAAAAGAGGGAGAAAAAGAGAAGACTATTCAGCAAATCATAAAAATATTAACACCAGAACATTGAATTATAAAAACTGATATTATTAATTACTGATCAATTATCTCAGTCCAAGTGATTGGCAAAGAATAAAAATGGTAAATTAGAAAATACAACCAGACAATATATAATGAAAATGAAGATAAATATAAATTAAACCAATAATGAGATATTTCTTAGAGAAATACCAAATTGTTTTGGGACAGGGTCAATTTTGGCATTTCAGTATAATGGTTCTTGGTCTGTAAACTTTTGAACCTTCCTGGGAGGCAAATTTGCAGTATTTATCAAAATACTTAAATACATTATATGTGTGTGTGTGTGTATGTGTGTGTGTGCATGTGTGTGTGTGTGTGTGCATGTGTGTGTGTGACTTTTCTTTCTAGGAGCCACAGAGTCATGCAAGAAGTTCTTATTTTTATTTGTTCACGTTTCACAGTAATTCCTTCTAGCTCATAATCATTTATTCTTCATTCCCCTTGGGTTGTCAATAAAAAGCCAAGAGAAACATGGACACATATTAAATTAGAGAGTTGTATTGGAACATAAACAGTTATAACATGTAGACGGGTGTGGTGGCACGCGCTTGTAATCCCAGTACTTGGGAGGCTGAGACAGGAGGATCACAGGTTCTTGGCCAGCCTCAGCTACTTAGTGAGGCTCTCTGCAACTTAGTGAGACCCTGTTTCAAAATAAAAACATAAAATAGGGCTGGGGGTGTAGTTTCAAGGTAGAATGCATATGGGTTCAATCCCCAGTACCGCAACAAAACAAAAAACATGGAGTGGCACAGCTGTGCTATATTGGGAAGTATGTTTAGCAAGACAGACACGCTGCACAAAAGGAAATGCACCGTCAAGTGGTGTGGCCTCCTCTCATCCTAGAGTATGAAACCAGCTCGGCTCATCAGTTCTTTCTACTCATTTCAGTACCCTTCCCAATTTTCCTCAGCCTACTTTCTCAAATATCCTTTGTTCATGGTAAATGCTTAGAACATTTCTTTTTTCAGCTGACTCTAGTTGCTTTAAGATTTATGCGTTTCTGTGGAATACATGAGTGAACTGTGGGAAGATTTTAAAGTGTGGGTAAAACCAATTTGGTCTGCGTAGTTCTTGCAAACTCATTTGATTCCAACCATCACATTGTTTAACAAGATACAAATCTTCCTGGTGATGCAGAGATACTCTTTAATTTGTATTTAGAGAATTTAATTCTATGCCTCATTCAACACAAGAAAAATGAGTCTGAGCAGCCGGAACCCAGCACTTGCGATAGGAAGAAGCAGCAGAGTGGGCTGTCAACAAGGCAAGAGAGCTGAGATTGTGAAGAAGGGGGCGCAGAATTAGAATCATCCATCAAGGGGGAGGTGAGACCTTCCCATTGAAACCTCCTGGAGGTTACTCATATAGGTGATAAATAAGTGATAATCTGACTTTCAAAATTAGAACGCATCTTGGTGTATAAACAATATATGTTTGAAGACTGGGAATGTATTTCTCCAAAATATTTTGTAGCAGGGTATCCTAGTCAACAATCTCACTGCCATAATCCAAAATGACTGACCACACAACTTAGAGGAAGGAAGATTGATTTGCTCACAGTGTTTGGAGATTTAGAGGTTCAGTCCATGTCAGCCCAGGTCTGTGGAGCTCAGGGCATGGTGGTGGGAAGCGAAGAGAGGGAGAGCACTAGGCTCCACTCTCGCACTGTGGAGGCAGGAAGCAGAGAGAGTGGGGTGGGGAGGGGAGGGAGTAACCATATAATCCCCAAGGCCACACCTCCAGGGACCCCTCCCTAGCCACCAAGTCCCCACTCCCAACACTCCTACTTTGTTTCCATGAGGATTAGTGGGGCATCCTAAATCTAAACCATTACATCACATGTGGTGGTGCATACCTGTAATCCCAGGACTTGGGAGGCTGAAACAGGAGGATCACAGGTTTGCAGCCAGTCTCAGAAACTTAATGAGACTCTGTTTCAAAATAAAAATCTAAAATAGGGCTGGGGGTATAGTTCAGAGGTAGGATGCCCCTGGGTTCCTTCTCCGGTAAAACACACACACACACACACACACACACACACACACACACACACACATACCTGACCTGGCTGGTTTCTCTTCATGGGGGAAGTTTTATCCTGCTGTCTCACTGGGCATCACTTCAGTATGGTAGGCACCATTCACATTTGCTCCTCCTCCTGCTTTACAGACTCTGCCTGAAGGCGCAAACCTCTCTTCTGCTTCCCGTCGCTGGAGGGAAATGCAACTCCACCTCCCCACCCTTCTGTCAACATTTACTGTGTCCTAGGCAGAAATGTCTGCTGCCTTTTTCCATGACGTTGAGTGTGAAGCCTCTAGTCCCTGTACCAAGCCCTCAAGTTTAGAAGGTGGGATGATTTTCCAGCAGGCCACGCCCAATGTTGTCTACACCACTCTCAGCTTTAGGCTGTCTCTTCACACTGCATCTCAAAGGGCTCCATTTGCGGGTCTAGGCATCATTTCCAAGTTACTTTCTTACACTGAGACAGGGGCAGCAACTTGGGTTTAATAAGTAAATATAACCTCTTATGTTTGAGGCACTGATTAAAGCATCCAACATTAAAAATGTCTTTATCCTTTCCTTACCAGAATGGCCATTTAGTACCAACATTCATCAAGTGCTAAAATCAAGTTATAGGATAAAATGTGCAGGTAGCTTAAGAAAAAGGATAATAATTTTTACTAGATGATTCAAAAAATTTAATTCAATTCCCTAATGTGCATGACTAACTATCACGAACTGACAAGCAGGTGAAGATCCTCATACACTTCCACTGTGTCCTGCACTGGGGTTCGCTGGACAGTGCACTCTTTTTTTCTCTGATATTTTTAAGAAATTAGTCATTGAGGTTAGTGAAATTACAGAAATCCTGTTTGCAACAACTGAAGCAATCTGGGAGGAAATATGATGAAGTTTAGAGGTGATCTTCATTAAATCTGTCATCTTGTGTGAGTTTTACCCCTTCTACAAAGCCGAAGCATTCAACAAAATTATTTTTCCTAAGGACTCTGGGACATAATGGTTGTGCAGAGCTACTATGGCTGGTCACAGCCGAGCACACACATCTCTGGTGTTTTGATGAACTGTCTCACTTTGTCAATGTAGAATTTTTCTAAGTGTTTTTGAAAAGGACCCACAGTTCTCAAAGTATGGGACTCAGGCCCAGCAACAACAACAGGACCTGGGAACCAATCGTGCAAATGTCAGGTCCTAGAATCAGTCCTGGATCCCTGATCAGAGGCCTGAAGTGGGTTCCAGCAGTCTGTTTTCTGCTGTGTCCTCCCAGTGGATCTGACCCTTCCTGCAGTTGGAGAAACACTGGGTCTCTCAGGACATAATTACTTAGGTACCTCCATGCAATTGAGTTTAGACTCTACTGACATTACTATTAAAAAAAAAAGTGTTTTTCTACCCTTGGTGAGGTAGGGGTTTTGTAGGAGAGAAATCTTTACATGTAGCTGGGACCAGAGAAAAGAAAGTCTGCGCCAGTGGGAAAAGCTCTACTGGGGTCTCCTGAACTTGGACCAGTCTGCTTGGAGAGGACCCAGGCTCGGGTGTGAGCCAGTTGCCTTCACAGTTAGTTCAGGCTCCATCAAGTGGACCAAACACCCTGCAATCCACATCATTCCATTGCAAAACCTCTGGCAAGTAATTAGTTCTCAAGGCCTCATCAAAGACACCCTGCACACCCTCGAAAAGATGACTAACGATACAGTGTCTATGCATTGTGTTTCAAACACTGCCAGATTAAAAAAAAAAGATGATTGTCAGATTAATGACTATCTGCTTTTTCCAGCCAGTAGTACCAGTGTAAGAATTCAGATATTTTTCTCTAAGTCTATTATCTCCAAAGGGGGAGAACTGAAGAGTGACAGGAGGCAGTGAGGAGGTTTTATCCTGGCTCTTCTGGCTTTCCAGGTGTGCGTACAGAGCAGTGTTTGCCAGGGTGATTCTCAGACCAACAGCAGCAGCATCACCTGGAGACAGGTCAGAAATTCAAATTTGAAGGTCCTTGCCCAGATCGGCTGAATCAGGAGCTCTGGGGACAAGTCCGGCCCTCCATTCTGACAAAACCATAGAAGATGTCTCTCATGTTAGGTTTGAGAACCACTGGTGCTACATACAGAATGTCATTCACAAGCTAGGAAGGTGCCTCATGCCCCGGTTTTCATGGGGGAGAATTTAAGTTATAAGCTCAGACAATCAAAGCAATAACATTGCTTTATTTTAGTTTGAGTTAAAGCAAAGATCATGTGCAACTAAACCAGCAGTAGGTGGAACGTGACCTCCTGTGTTTCAACCTGCCCATCAATTGTTGGTTACACTTTCATGAAAAGTTTCTCACTCCTTACACTGGGGTGGAGTAGGTGACAGCCATGTTTAACACAAAGCATTCTGCCCTGAGCTTGCCTTCTCTCGCCTCAGTCCCTGTGCCCTCTCAGCAGATGCTCACAGGCTTCCTTTGTTCTCAGCATCTCATTCTCTTCTTATTTTCTCTTTCTCTGTATCTGATTTCAGCAACAGTGACACATGACATAATTCTCACCTCTCCCTACCTGAGCCAATCAGGGCAGAGTTAATCCCCAGGTCTGCACTGCTGGCTGATTCTCATCAACCTCGACGGGTCCTGGGTCATTGAAACAGAGGAGAGAGTTGCAGAGATCAGACAGACACCGCCGCTCTTATGCAGACAGGTCCCGTGCCCTTCCTCTGGTTGTATGCATGTGGACTCTGATCCACCTGGACCCTGAATGCTCCACTCACCAGTCAGTTTGCTGCTGGGACTGTGATGTCAGGGAGAATCCTACACACAGTGCAACTTCTGCTCTAGTCTGCCCTCATCACCCACGTTCCTCTCCTGTGTGCCCAGGATGAGGATTACGGCTTAGGGTGTGGATACTTTTTTCCTACCCTCTTTGGAAATTTCACATTGGCCCTGTTTATTCCCTGCCCCATGACTTCACCTGCCTTTCTTTACCTAAGTAGCTTCTTTCCCCCAAAATAGCTCCCATAATATCCATCTGAGGCACAGGTAGAGGGATCTGAACTACAAAGAGCTATAAAAGTGCATGGCTATTTGGAGAGGTTGCCCCTGATCCTTTATCCATTCAACCAGGTGGTAGAAGACAGGTTCTATGTCAGTGCTGAAATTCATTCATTCTGGGTGAAAAAGAGGTTTAAAATTAATAGGTTTCCCAGAGAGTTAGTGTCTCGGTCAGCAATCTCAGTGCTGTGACCCAATAAGTCTGACCACACACAATTCAGAGGAAGGAAGGTTTATTTGCTCACAGTTCTAGAGATTTCAAGGGTTCAGACCATGTGAGGCTGGGTTAATCGATAGAGCTCAGGGAATGGCAGCAGGAGGCACAGAGAGGGATGAGCATTAGTACTCTCACATCATGGAGACCAGAAGCAAGAGAGAGATAGCAAGAGGATTCAAAGACAAAAGCACAGTCCCCAAAGTCACACTCCCAGGGACCCGCCTTCTTCAGCTACTCCCCACCTGCCTAGGTTACCACCCAGTAAGTTCACTATAATAGATTTATCTACTGATGAGATTACAACCCTCACGACTTAATTATATCAACTCAGAACATTAATACACAAATTCTTTAGGGGACATTTTATATCCACACCACAACAGGAAGCATGGCACAGACCTGAGTTTGAGTATTGGACTAACCTGAATCCAAATCCATGTGTACTGTTAGTTAGCTAAGTCATTTTGGTTGGGCCATTTAAGTAATCTTGGCCTCTGTTTCATTAACCAAACCTTGAGTTACTAATATCTGCCTTGCGGGTTTGTAGCAGTACTAGTTAATTATCATGACACATGTGGCATACAGCTGATGGTCAACAACTGACAGAAATTGAATACCCTGAATTCAAACAAGGCACCTTTCTTAGTAGATTTAAGAGTATGTGCCATCCCATTGTAATGGACAGATTCTAAACTTTGAGAAAGAAAACCTTTGAGGTAGAATCCTGTTTAATCTCCCAATGTTTACAAGTGATTATGATCTAAAAAGAAACCCTATAAACGTCTGTCTTCTGACCTCAGTGTTAGGAAGCAGGTACTTTCTTGGGGATATGGAATAATGAAGGCATTGGGCACATGGTATTCCTTTGCCGGAGCATGTAGGATGCCCGTGGCTGTGACACACAGAAAACACTGGACCACAACCTACCCAGCAGCCTCAGGTCTGTCTCTGTAGCTCCAAATGAAGTATGATCCAAACATCTTTTACCTAACTCCAGAGTAATTTTAACTAGAATCTAGAATGAAGCTAAGGTCCGCTCATGTCGTTGACTCCTGGAATCCATCCTGGTTGTGAAACACCACGATATAAGAAACACGATATAATAAACATATTTAAACCTAAGCAGGTATCATGCCTCATCAAAGACTATATTATGATACATTCTGGTAGGGGTGAGTGCTGCTAGGCACCTACATAGAGGCAAACACCTAAGTTTTATTAAAAATTATTGAAAGAAAAACTCAAATGCTTATAAAAGTTGATCCATGTTTTGCTGCAAACTTGGACCAAAAAAAGCAATTATATTCTATTTTTGCAACAGAACACCTAGGTCTAGAGAATAGGAACAGGTTTCTACTAAGATAGAGTTCCAGAAAAGGTGCATTATATAATGTTCTCTATGGAAGTATATGTAAATTTTAAACCCACTTTTCTCTGGCTGTTTTAAAATCAGAGCAAACTGCTATTTTGGATCCTAAGGTCTAAATAGCATGACGACGGACAGGTGTGGAATGTGCTATTCTTTCCCTCTTGCCACAAATACTTACTCTAGCTTAGAGAGACAATTAATGCACCTATTTTCTCTTTGAACTTTTGGCCAAATGCAATAAAATGTGAAGCGGACTCAAGCCAGGATGACGCGTATGATGATGTCTTGCGCTCATTTGTATCTGCCTCCTGCCCATTGCCCAGTTTCGAAATCTTGTGCACCATTGAATGTACACATACAAATGGTCATGTTCCATCAAAATATAGCATCAGCTAGCTGGTGGTTTTTGAAGATAGATAAGGAAGAGAACTGAACAATGTTTAGCTAGAAGGAGAGGGCCAATTAGGGCTGCACATTCCTGTGCCTAAACCTAATATCAGGTACAACACTATCCCGCCGATGGTTCTTGTGATCCATTTTTTTATCTTTCCTGGGGTCTCCATGCCTGCATCCCTTCCTGGCACTGGTCCAGGGGCAGCTTCCCAGATACCCCACCCTGGACTGTTTCACTGAGAATGTCCAGAGCTGGTGAGTTGGGAGTGCAGTTTTCATCAAAGGCTACTGAGAAACTTTCTGCCTGCCTGACATCCCCTTTCTCTTTTATCCCTCAGGCCTGTGCTCAAAGCCACTTATCTGATGTTGTTCTAGACTCTGGCATGGTTTTATTCCTTGTTATATTAAGAACCTGACACCAATTTGAAACAAGCAGAACTCCTGGTGATTAGTTGATTACTCTCTTGTAAAATGAACAGGAAGGCAGAAACCACTGCTGGGATTCCTTGGTGGTAAACCTGATGATTTGCTCTTCAAAGTCATCTTCCATGGGGACTGATATCCTACCTTGAAAGCATTTGGCTCAGGAGTCTGACCTATGTTTAGAATGGATACAAAAGGAGATGAATCTCTCTGGTAAAAGGAAGCTTGAATGTTTAATGTGTGAAGCAAAACTCTATAAATCCTTTCCTCCACGCATAGAACCGCCAGTGGTGTGATTCTGAGTTCCAGTAGAGGGCAAACTTAGTCTTTTAGTGTTCTAGGTATTTAAAGACACCAAGAAGAAAGCCTTTATATTTAAAACGTTGTTTCCTGTAATGATTCACCATTCTTCAGAGCCACATCGGCATTAATCACACCCATCACTAAATTACTTGTCAGGCATTTTGTTAAAAGTTATATTACAAAGGAATGAAACTGACAAGCAACAATATGTGAGACAGAAGTAAATTAAGTTTCCTTCCATTAGTTCAGCTCTAGATTCATTAACATCACACCTATTTACAATCTGCTTTCCACATGCCTAACGAGAACCAGGGGTACCCTCACATCCCGTGAGCCAAGAGGAAGAATTTCTTGCCCTGCCAATTTTGCTTGCTTTTCTCTTAATCCTAATACCATTGCCCCCCACCCCACCCCAAAGGGGCTTTGTACTGTAGCAGGCTGCTGGGAAACTATGCAAGCACTTACTAATGGCTATTGTAGAATGAAAGTCCAATGTTCCACTTTTACATACTGAAATATTCAAACCCTGAAGTCCTACATTAAAATGTAATTACTTCATTCAATCGGATTTATGTTTGTTTACCACATCATTTCTCTGTATGAACACATACACACTTTTCTTCTGCCCCCAATTATCTATTTATTCAATACTTCATAGGCAAAGGTACCAAAAAGTATGGTTAAAATTCTGAAGTTTCAGTAAATGCAGCTTGCTAACTGGTCATCCTAAAAGTAATTCTCATATTATTGAGTTTTGGTTTACTCAACTGAAAAAAATGGAGGTCAAAAGGTATGTTGTGGCCACCTCATTGTTTCTAGAATCAAATGAGATCATATTTGTGAAGAGCTATGTAAACCAAAGGGAGCTCTGCAACCACGCTAGTTCATTATGATGGACACACTGCTAGGCCTTTCAGTTTATTATACAATTTATATTCAGCAAACTAAACAAATTAGATACTCTTATCCTCAATTTACATATGAATAAACTGTGACTGGGGGGAATTTTGGCTCAGGATACTGAGGCCAGAAGGGTTAACTATAGTGCTCTAGATGTAGAGAATTGTTAATGTTCTTATCCCAGAAAGAAACAAATGTACCACTGTTTTCCTCAATATCCTTTTAATCTTTCTGAGAAGATGATATATATTCATGTTACCATCAACCAACAAGTCATGAGTTCGAATGACAAGGCAAAAGTATACAAAATTTCCTAAGGGTGTGTGGCTTAGACGTCTTTGTGGTGAGGGGGGTCGATTGCATGCTAAAGGAGACAAAGAGGAAGGAAGAGCACACCTTGTGGTCCAAGTGGCAGAAAATGCATAAGCTGAGCTATGATATGGGAATGCTGCAGATGGATTCCAAAATGAGTGGGTAGTTTGGTCTTAAGGATTTTTCTAAGGACACTATACACAATGAGACAAGTAGAACCCCAAGTATGGAGCATCGAGAAATTCCAAAGCCAGGACAGTGAGTTCGACTCCACCCTTCTTCCTATTGGACACGTTTCATTTTAAATCTTCAGCATCTGTAAACTGTGCTCATGCCTATACAACAGGACGATTGATTTTCAGATCAGTATGGTAGAGATAGTCAAGTGACAATGGGCTGGAGACAAGGACCCATCATTAGGGGATTGCTTTCATCAACAGCTCAAGCAAACTCTGGCACATCCCATTTGCAATATAGGGACACTTTCACTGGAGCTCTTGCAACAAGCTTTAGGACATCCTTGATTGACATTTCATATTGCCATTAAGGATGCCACGACGCTACCAGAAAAACCATGTAACCCAAATCTCTAGCCAAGTGGTGAAGATGACTTTTAAATTTTCCAGGTGCGGCAGAGGAAAATTAAATGCTCCTTAGCCTTGTCGAGTTGAGAAAGAAGCAAATATATCCGTTCAATGCCAGCCACTGGAGGGAGCCTCATAAGAGTTGGGGAGGAAGCTTCAGGATGCAACATTCTATCATCTGTGGACCATCGCCTTTGCCCCAATATCATGTGGAGAGTATAGATTATTTGAAAAGACGATAGACTTAAATAAAGCCCTTTATGCTTAGAAATGTATATTATCACTGGCATAACAGTCACATGCTTGTAGAAAAAAATCAATCATTGTATAATATGTGGCATTATAATATTAACTACCATGTCCCCCATATAACTATGATATTCCATTGGCCAAAGTTAATATTTCACTTTGGGTCATGCAGTCTTGACTTACTTATGCTCCCCTGAATCCTGCTCAAACTGTCCCCGTGGCAAATGGTACATCTATTTTTTTATTTATTTTTATTTATTTATTTATTTATTTATTTTGCGGTACCGGGGATTGAACGCAGGGGCGTTCTACCTCCGCGCTACACCCCCGGCCCTATTTTTTTATGCTTTATTTTTGAGACCGGGTCTCACGAAGTTGCGGAGGGCCTCACTAGGTAGGTAGGTAGAGAGAGAGAGAGAGAGAGAGGAGAGAGAGGAGAGAGGAGAGAGAGAGATAGATCGCGCGCGTGCATGCACACTGAGGTTGGCCGCGAACCCGGATCCTCCAGTCTCCGCCTCCCAAAGTACTGGGATTACAAGCGTGCGCCACCATGCCCGGCCCCAAATGGTACATCTAAGTACTTAGGGCCAGGCAAACTAACTAGGGAAGAGCCCTCCACTAGCCCACGTAAGAACCTTCTGAAAAGTGGTTGGCATCTATAAACTCTATTAACAGTTTGATTTTACAAAATGGAAGCATCCTCAGCATCAGACTCATCAAAAGAGATTTCTCTAGAAGCATCTAGCAGAAAAGAACCTACAGAGGACTTATGGTAACTTGGATATGGTCATGAACACCCACGCATCCGATGGGAAGCACTCTCGTGGATGGAGACCTCAATATGTCCCACTACCAGCAGAGAACAAAGGACATTTGTTTGCTGGTCATTGTTTCAATCAGGAAGAGAGGTTTAAGCATTTTTGTGGCAGGTAACAGAGCTGAAATCTGGAATTGGCTAGTTTTATTGGTACAACTGTGAGGTTGGGAAATTTATGAAGGCTGCAGAGGAGAAACAGGTTTATAGATAGAGGCTCACACACACCTATAACCTTCTATCACCTTGGTTAAAACCCATCATCTTGTCTCTGTGGCCTCCTAAGTAGCTCTCCTGCTTCCACACATACCTGCTCTAATCCACTCACCTACAGCAGCGAGAGAGACCTCTCTGGAATCAGAAATGAGCCCACCACTCCTCTGCCGAAGTTCCTTCAGAGTCTTACAATTCTCATAAAGTCCTGGTTTCTCTAAGGCCCTGCCCACCTCAGCAATCTCTCTCCTGTTACCCCACAGCCTCAGCCCCCTCTCTGGTCTCAGGCCCCAGAGTCGGCAAGCTGCAGTAACACCCAGCCCAGCTCATTCTCACCGTTTGCACTCTATGGTCCTGAGCTAAGAATGACGTTTACGTTTTTTAGTGGTTAAAAAAACCCAAAAGAACACTATTTTGTGACACATGAAAACGACATGAAATGTAAATTCTGGTGTCTGTGAATGAATTGCGATGGAACAAGCTGTGCTCACTGGTTTCCACATTGTCAGCGGGAGCTTTTGCTGTACCAAAGCAAAGTGGAGAGGTCTTGACCTCGCCCGCCACAAAGCCACAATCATGTACTCTCTGGCCTTTACAGAAAACACTTGCAAACCCTACCCCAGCCTCCTTGGCCTCCTCTCCGTTTCTCTCCCCGGCTCAGTTTCTTCATGTCACTCTGGCTTGGGTCTCAGTGCTAATGTCTTTGTCTCTGAGTGGCCTTTGCCTGTCACGCTTCTAATCAGGAATGCACATAACCCTGCGTCCTCCTTCATAGACCATATTGAAACGTGGGACTGCCTTATGACATGGTCTTTCTTCCCTCGGCTAGAATTTAAGCTTCTGGAAAATAGGGATTTTGTTTGCCATCATTGGGTGTGAATCTTTGCATGCACATTGGGTGTGAATCCCATGCAGTTGTACACAGGGCTGGTCCTCAGGGTCCATCCACTGGGGAACTGGGTGCATGAAATGCTCCATCAGTAAACATTCTTAGGCAATAAATATAAAAACTGGTAAAATCAATTGAAAACTCATAAACATTGGTTCTGTGAATGTTTCTCAATTTTAATTTAAGTTACTTCATTCCATGGAAAGTTTCCCTATGATCCATTCCATGATCTGCAAAACTGGTAGAAAGGATGTTGTATCTAAACAAAACCATGTAGGGACTCTCAGTGAATCCAGTAAACACGGAGTGGCTTGCTTAGAACACCCTAGCCAACCTTTCATTTCATGAAAGTGGGGCAGTCAATATTTAACAAAGTGACACTGTATGGTCTCTCTTGTTTAATTAAGCTCTTGGGCTGAAATATGTGAAATGCAGCCTGAGCTACGGCTTCCTCTGGGTGTGACAGTATCTAAGCTGTAAGTACATTAAATTTGGAACAGGGTGAAATGCTAACCATGATGGACGCATTTAAGCCAACACACTCCAGGTCCCCAAACCAGCACCTGGGAACACATGCACAAGAGTGACTAGCAAAGGGCAACACAGAGAGAAGGAACAGAGAGCTCCCTCTCATGCTCGACTGGCCCTCTCCTCCCCCTTCTCCTCCGGCTGACCCCTCTCCAGCCTGTCATGATGTTTGCTAAGGAAAATAGTATAGCAGAGGTGGTACTGAGTAGGCCAAAGTGCTCTTAGAAAGTCAAGAAAACATACAAAGGCCTCAAGAACATTCATCAAAGAACTATGTTAGCCCATGCCTATTACTCTTTGATTCCAAGAATGCACACAGGTCAGGCATAGTGTAATCCCACCTGTAATTCCGGGACTTGGGAGACCGAGACAGGAGGAGCGCAGGTTCAAAGCCAGCCTCAGCAATTTAGTGAGATCCTCAGCAACTTAGCGAGACTCTGTTTTGAAAAATTAAAAATAACAATAAGAAAAGGCTTGGGGTGTAGCTCAGAGGTAGAATGCTCCTCAGTTCAATGCCCAGTAAAAAAAAAAGAAAGAAATGTATACAAATGCATTTTATGAGAAAGAACAACTTGGCACCAGAAGTTCTTTTAGCGGGTTTTGCTATGGTAAGAAACCAAAGTCCGATGGACTGAAGCCTTGGACTTCTTCCAAGCTGGTCAGAGAGAAGGGTGAGATATTTCTTCCTAAGTTGTTTACTTCACTGAGGGCTCTTGGCTAACAGCGAAAACTGACAAAGTTCCTGACATCAATCCACTGCCGATGGTGAGTTAAATTAATATAATTGAAAGGGGTTTATACAATTTAAAACATGATTAAAGCCGTAACTGGGAGACAAGTGCATAGTTGCCAAGCCTGGATCTATTTTGCCTTGTTCCATTCCAGTTTCCTCTAAACACATAATGAAATGGATCCCAAGTTCCAGAGTACAATTCTGGGCCCAAATTACCATCTCAGATAAAGTCTCTGCCTTCCTCCCTGTGCCTGCTGACGGCACAATGTTCAGTGGCGCTGAGTCACATCTGGTTACGTCGGAGGAGGACCATGTGCTCCTCGAAGCTGTAAGAGACGGTGTCTGCTGTCTGTGTCCAGGCTGCACAGAGAGAAGGCCCCACACCATCTGTGGGCATGTTCGGTGTGCTCAGTTCCTGCCTTGTTCTAGCAGCGGGGCTGGTTTTCTCAAAACTGTATTTTCAGTGCCCAAAACTCTGCCTGTCGCATAGCACTCTATAAATGTTTTGTGGACTGAGTGTGGACAGAAATCTGGATGCACCAAACTCAAAGGAAAAGACAGGGGACAGAGAGAAGTAAAGCCGGGCGTGGTGGCACATGCTTGTAATCCCAGTACTTTGGGAGGTGGAGACCGGAGGATCCAGGTTCGCGGCCAGCCTCAGCTCTCTCTCTCTCCCTGTCTCTCTCTCTCTCTACCTAGTGAGGCCCTCCGCAACTTCGTGAGACCCGGTTTCAAAATAAAGTATAAAGAATAGGGCCAAGGTAGAACGCCCCTGGGTTCAATCCCTGGTACCGCAAAAAAAAAAAAAAAAAAAAAAAAAAAAAAAAAAAAGAAAAAGAGAGAGAGAGAGGTAAAAAAGAGGGGGATGGGCTCTCGTACAGATTGAAAAAACAGAAGACAGCCTCAAGAAAAACAGGGGATTCTGATGATGTGTTGCTTGGAGGATCCCCTGGCCACCAAAGTTGCAAAATACTGTGCATAGTGTTGCTCATGGTCCTGCCTTTTGCTTAACTAACCCCCACGGCCATGGCGGTAACAGATACAAGACAGATTCACAGGCACAGCATACCTGTAGCTGTGTAACTGAGCCACGTGCTGAGGACCAAAAAGAAACTAAATTTTAGAATAGTGTCCCAGGTGCCCTGTGCAAGAATCATCCCCAAATCCAAGTTTCTATGGTTTGAATTCAATTTAGTTTTAATATTATTTCCAAACAAGTCTTTTGAATATTATGTGTTTTCAAGATAATTTCTTCCTTGATAGCCATAAGGCAGTGCATTTCAATTATAAGAGTGATAAATCCTCATGGTAAAACTGACAAATAATAACAGAAAGGCAGAAATGAAAAACAAATTCGCAGTTTCTTCTCAATTGTCAGTCACACTACCCAGAGTTTCTGTTTAACCTTCTGGAAATTTCCCATGCAGATGCAAGTATGCATTCATATATTGTATGTTTCTATTTTTCGAACTTAAACTCTCAGAATGAATATAATTTCTTTCCTAGTTAAAAGTTTTGTCCTAAAAATAATAGTATATTATTAATAATTAAATACAAATATATTTATATTTATAAATTAACATAATTCATATGTAAATGATCAATACAATTAATGTGAATAATTTTATTTATACTGTTAATATAATATAGATATAATAATATGTCATCTCTGATTTTTTTATTTATTTATACAAGGCATATACTTTTTTTGTGGTACTGGGGATTGAACCCAGGGGCATTCTACCTCCAGCCCTATTTTTTTTATTCTTTATTTTGAAACAGGGTTTCACTAAGTTGTGGATGGCCTCACTAAGTAGTTGAGGCTGGCCATGAACCCGGATTCTCCGGTCTCAGCCTCCCAAGTACTGGGATTACAAGCATGCACCACCACACCCGGTTTATGGCATATACTTTTAAAGAACTCTTTTGTTTTAACGTAACTTTGGGTTTGTGGGAAATGGCGATGTGAGGGAGTCCACAGAGGTCCCCGCCCATCACTCGTTTTCCCCTGACAGTTGCATCTTACATAATTGTGGTCCAATATTAAGAACAGAAGTTGAACTTTGATACATTGCATGTGTATGGCTCTGCATCCTCTCGTCCCACACATAGGCTCCCGTAATGGCCACCATGACCAGGACACAGGGTTGCTTCCTCTCCATGAAGCCCTGCCTCCCGCTCACCTCTGCAGACAGACTCTCTCCCTGTCCTCCCTCCCCCCAGGGCACTGAGCTCCAGGAGCCTCCATCTCCAGTTCTGGCAGGCCTTCCCAGACACTGCACTGGTGGAGGGAGTGGGGGCTCCCCTCTGCTCCCCAGGGGTCTACACGTGTCCTCGGTGGACACCCGGGGAAGGATTCCTCGCTGTGGGTGCAGTGGGGTCAGGCCTTCCCTAGAACTCCACTTAAATGCCCGCAGTGGGGAGGGGCGTCACTGTTCCTCGCGCAGTCTCACTGCCAGTGTGCGGTGGGGACTCCGGTGTTGCTCAGCTCTGCTGAGCCTCCTCACTCCAGCTCACTCCTGACACCCCTTGGTGGGGGTGAGATGACACCTTCTCTCCAGGTGTTGATGGAAGTCAGGGTCTCCATGCACACCAGGTCATAGGCGGTCCTGACCACCTAAGCGGAGATGACAGTCCCAGCTCTCCTTGGCCTCTGACAAGTCCCAGTGGGGTTTCTATGTCTCCCTGCAGTCACACAAAGCTCTCCCATCAGTCTGCACTTGCAGAGTGGGGTGCAACTGCAGAGTGTTGGGGGTGTTTGTTGGAGCAGAGTGGTCATGTCTTGCTGGGCTGTCCTTCCCTGGTCTTGGGCAAGGGGGAGCAGCTTTTCTTGGCATGTTTGTCTGCACACATCGGGGTCCCAGTTCACGAGCCTCCCCGTTACCTAGTATGGAAGACAGGAGGCAAAAAGAAACCCCTAGGACTCACCGCTGTGTGCTCCTCTGGTCTCAAGGTCCCTCACCTGTCTGACTTCTTCTCTCTCCCTGTCCATTCTTCTTAGGTCTTTCTTAAGACAGAGTGTCCAAGACTTTTAGAGGCCTCAGCAGGAGGAGTACAGAGAACTCTGCCTACTTCGTCTTTGCAGGGGCATAAGGAATGATATTCTGTGCGTCACATTTCTTTTTGGTACTTTGGCTATGTTCATAGACTGTTACATGGTCTATCTGAAAATTGTTAAAATTATATCTTAACTTAAACATCAGTTTTATTTTTCTAAAAGATGAGAAAGTTAAATGCTTATATTCTGTCACCTTGAAAATTTCTTCATAATATTTTATCATTTAATGATATTTTCATTTATGTCTCCCATTTTTTATTTCTTTTTAAACTTGGTCTTCAACCCTTGGTGGTCATAAATGTCCCAGTAAATATGACGAAGGTTGTTAATTTCAATTCTGTTCTTAGTATACTGTTTATTTTTCAGTATCTATAGAAAATACATTTGAAGAAATGAGTTGAAGTTTCACTTAACACATTTATGTTGAAATTCACATCTATATTAGCATATGCACGCACATATATGGGTGTGCTTATATAGGCTGAAATAAGCTTTAGCAAAAATCAGCAGAGATCACAAGTTGCATGCTATAATTAACATATCAGGCTTCTTAACCCATTTTTTTCTCCTAGCATATGGGGCATATGAAAGCCAAATTGATGTTTTTACATGAAAAGTAGAGACATAGGAGCCTTGGGGTGAATTTTTAATGAGGGTGATGGTACTTAGACCTTTTCTGGAAAAATACAGAAACCAAATTAATTCCATAGCAGGTGGAATATATTAATTGAAATAGTTTCTATCTAATCATTAATAGCAATCATTTTTAAATAATCTGTAGGCAAGGAATGGGAAATTTAAAAGCCTTTAAAAATGTCTGGAACCACTGAGCAAATAAAATAAGCCCAAGGACACAGAAAGACCATGCTTCACTCCCATGTCTAGAAAAATCCTCAGCAATTCAGGCAACCTAACTCCAGCCCTGCGTGTTTGTTCACTTTGTTTGAGCAGGGGGCTCAATTATCTCCCAACCTACTGGGCTCAATCCCAAGCTAAGTTTTTGTTTTGTTTTTCCTTTAGCTTTACATTACCCACTATCCAATTCCCCCTTTACTCAAGTCCCGTACACTTCTGGAGGCTTTGTTCTATGACAGACCAACAGCTTAATTCCCAGGAATGTTACCATATTCGGATGGGCAGACTGATGCATACCTTGGACTGGGCATATGCTGTTGTCTTGTTGTTGTTTCTGTTGTTACCTTTATAGGTTTACATCTGCATAAGACTGGATAGGGCTATTGTGCATTTTTCACAGTACCAGGCATGCACACTCAACAATTTACACATATTGGCAATGTTTTATTTTTTAATGAAGACATTGTCGTTGGGCAAACAAGGACTGGCTGCCTATTATTGACCCAACAACAAATTAGAGGAGACAGAAGAATGAACAAGATGCAGTGTGCAGGTTCCTGAGGCACTGTCTGGAGGAACTCAGGAGGATAGCCGATTGCCACTAGATGTGGTGTACAATTCTACACTAATGTGTTCATCAGCTGGGTTCCCCCAGCTTCCCGAGAATATCTGGAGAAATCAGAGAAGACACCAAAGAGGATGTGGGATAGGAATGGAGGTGGTAATAGTGTTTAGATCTATGGTAAGCCTTTTGACATGGTTCATGAAGAGTAGTCTCTCTCTGTGTGTGTGTGTGTGTGTGTGTGTGTGTGTGTGTGTGTGTGTGTGTGTGTTACTGGGGATGGAACTCAGGGGCATTCTACCTCCAAGCTATACCCCTAGCCCTATTATATTTTTTATTTTTTATTTTTTTGAAACAGGGTCTCACTAAGTTGCTGCAGCTGTCCTTGAACCTGTGATCCTCCTGTCTCAACCTCCCAAGTACTGGGATTACAGGTGTGCGCCACTATGCCCAGCTCATGAACAGTATTCTTTAAAGGGGCTTCTATAATATGAGACAGCAGGACAACTACTCCACCACAGATCAGCATAAGACACAGATGAGTTCAGGGAAGAGTTTGTGTGCAAATGAAATGAAAGGAAGGAAAGAGGAAAGACATTTGGGACCCCAAGGCTTAGAAAACTGGTTCCTTCTTGAACCCCAAAAGAGATGGGTTTAAGCAGCTTCCCTCAGCACAGGATCAATCAAACTACCCAGACCACAGGGCTGCTGACAGATGTTGCCTCGAGCTTACTATTGGCAATAATCTCAGGCCCGTGGCTGTAGACTGAGAGAAGCCAGCGAGTGGCCTAGTGATGAAATGAGGTCACCCGGAAAATGTGAAGACAAACTTCAGGTGTGGATACTGGCATCAGAACTGATGGGAACACATAAATCAGAAGTCTCTTACATGTCTGAGGAATCTGATGGCCAGAGAACTCTCATGCCTTTGACTAGTTGAGTCTTAAAGCAAAGACTTCATGAATAAGAAGTTGGTTGTGGAAGCTGCCCTGGCACCAAACAAGAGGTGAATTCTGACAGTCACTCAAGGAGGAAACTGGAAGAGACTGGGCACTGGCAAGGAAGAGGATGGGCATGTCACCGTGTAGAACACATTTTGTTCAGCATCGCCCTGCATACCCAAAACAAGGAAGGATTATCTCATCCAACTATTAATGACTTATGAAAATGCAGAATGGACTTGTGATATCAAAGCATCTTCCAAAAATCCTTCCACTGTAGGACAGAATCGACTGCAGTGAAAATAGACATAACTATTACTTATGTTATTTCTCACTTTAAGTTGGCTTTTTTTGAATTGCAATTTTCATGCAATAAAATTCGCCTTTTTTGTTCTACAGTTTGAGTTGTTTCAACAATTGTCTGTAGTCATGTGGCAGCTATTGCAATCAAGACAGATACCCAACATTCTCGTCTCTCTCAGTAGGTCTCCCATGCTCCTTCACAGAGTCCTGACCCCATCCATCAGAGAGTATAAGTTCCTGATTCCATTTATATCCCATTCTGGAAAAGGTGAGACTCTAAGAGCAGGAAATAAACCAATGGCTGCCAGGTCTGGGGAATTTTATAGTATGTCAGTCATCCTGTAGCTGCAGGAGAGGAGTACCTAGTGGAACACTAGGTAAACCAGCTGCCACACCTGCCCACTTGCCCACCCTGCCCTCCTCATCTCCCCTCGGGTCTCCCTTGGGTAGCTCTAGGAGCTGAACTCAGGCAGGGATCATATGCAAAAAGTCCTCGATGGAGAGTTAGGTGGGACGGAAGCTCGGAGAACTACTGGATGAGAAAGAAATCACGCTCTTCATTGGGCAAGACTTAAGCCTGCCAGTTTGGCTTCTAACCTTCAAGAATTACATAGAGCTAATTAGCAATCCCACCAATAGCATATAAGGGTTCCTAGTTCCCCACATTCTTTCCAGCATTATTGTTTGTACTCTTGATGATTGCCATTCTAACTGCAGTTAGATAGAATCTCAGCATAGTTTTTTAAATTTACATTTCCCTGATTGCTAATGATGTTGAACATTTTTTTCATGTGTTTATTGGCCAATTGTATTACTTCTTTTGAGAAGTGTCTATTCAATTCAATTGTACATTTTTTTATTGGGTTATTTGGGGTTTTTTAGTGTTAAGGTTTTTTGAATTCTTTATATATTCTAGATATTAGTCCTCTTGGAGATCAGTATGGAGGTTCCTCAAAAGACTAGGAACGGAACCACCATATGGCCCAGGTATATCACTACTCATTTTTCTAAAAGAACTAAAGCTAGAATACTATAGTTACACATGGTTATAGTAGCACAATCCACAATAGTCAAATTATGGAACCAACCCAGATTCCTCTCAACAGATGAATGGATAAAGAAAATATGGTATTAAAAACAGAATTTTACTCAGCCATGAAGAAGAACAAAATTATGTCCTTTGCAGGAAAATGGATGGAACTAGGGAGTATTATGCTAAGTGAGATCCATCAGTCTCAGAAAGTCAAGGGTTATATGTTTTCTCTCATATGTGGAAATTAGAGAGAAAACAGGCAATATAAGGGACTTTGAAAAAAATGTAGAATAGTGGAAGGGGATTGTAAGGTGGAAGTGGGGAGGGGGAAAAGGAGGACTGAGGAAGGAAACAGTTCAAATAATTCTTTGGCAATATAGTGAAACTACCTGTTTTGCTACCAGGTACAGGGAGGAAGTAGGGGGAAGCGGGGTGGAATGAGGAGGGACGTACACCAAGAGATGCGTGTGTGTACGTTTGTATCATTTTGAACCTCACCATGACATATAATTGCAAGGCACTAATAAAAGTATATAAAAATTACACAGAGCAAAGAAAGACCACAAAGTTTGCAAATTAAATCCATACATTTTTGCTGAAACCCAACCTGTCACTTTTGCAAAGTTGGTAAGTGGCCTTTGAGGAAGAGGGCAGTTGTATGATAGAATTAGGAGAGGAAGCTGACTGTACGAGGCATGGATCAGTGTGACTGCTAAGAATTATTAAATTCAGCAATAATACATGAGGCCATCTCAGAATATTTCATTTTCAAAAACCTTTGAAAAAGCACTTGAATGAAGTTCCCCTAAAGACTAGGGAAAATATCATGCTGAAGATATATTTTAACTCAGTATTGCTACGATTGTGTTAAGCTCCTTAGAAAGCCGGATGTTATTTAAGTGATACATAAAAGGTAATTCCTTTGAAATGTTAAGAGGAAAAGAGTGTGTAATCTATAAAGGAGCACTATAATTTGTATTTTACTACTTGGAAGTATTTCTGGCTGGGCTCTTATACATGTATTTTTTTGTGAGATCAGCTAAATGGATACAAACAAGTAAATAATACTCTTTTCTGTCTTCCACAGTAGGTAGTTGAATCATTCTCATTCTACTGGGTATTTATGTACTGACTTTATTTCTGCAAATCTTTCTAATTGTTAGCTGTTTAATAATCGCACCCTCTCTATAGTGCGTAGGGAATGTCACCTGCTTTTATGTGAAAATGGAGAACAGACTGTTTTGGAAAGGGACACTATAGTATCTACCATCTGAAACTTCTTTACAACAAAAGGGATTTTTTCCCATTTTCTCCTGCAAATAGTTCACCTAGACAAACAACCACACGGAAAAACAGAGTGTGGTAGACAAATGATTTAGAATATTCTAAGGACACAAATTGGGCCATGAGGCGGTCTGGCGAGGAAATGGACGATAGTGAGCTGCATGGGAAGGAGGGATGGGAATACTTAGCTGCAGAGGACAGGAGCTGAAGCGCTCCCTGTAGAGACTCCTTTCATGGGGCCCCATGCTGTATAAATATGGCCAAAGGATAAAAACCATGGGAAGTGGATTTGGGCTGAATTTCAAGACTTTTCTCATCTCCAAGGAGCCTGCGCTGGAGGTAAAATGAAATTCTTCTCTTCTACCATGGGACTTCGTGCTCTTCATCTGCCATATATCAAGGGCAGCACAAGTATTAGGGTTGCATTCAATGTTCGGGTTGTAGGTAGCAGAAATATAAACATCATTTTGGCAAATAAAAAACGGAGGCGCTGATAAAGTGACTTACGTGTGTGTTCTACTCCATTGGCCATCTCTCTGAGAGGAAAACCTGAGACCTGAGGTCTGGCCTGATGATCATCCCACCCTAGACAGAGCCGACTGCGCCCCCCAGCACCACTGGATGGCCCACTTCAAGGCACTGTGGGACCTTTCATAGCTCACCTAGCTTTTGATAATAAAATGCATTTTATTTCAATTTTCTAAATTCAAAAGCAGAGACATCAATACAATTTATCATAAATACAGATGAAGTAGAGACAAATATAGGCAAAATAACAATATAATCCATCATAAATAAACACGCAAAAATACCAATGTTTTCCATCTAGTCTTTTCTATGCATATTATTTACATAAAAGGGATTATACTTATCTTCAGTGTCTGTCTGCCTTTTCCCCCTTTTTTTTTTTTGCGGTACCGGGGATTGAACCCAGGGGCGTTCTACCTCCGCGCTACACCCCCGGCCCTATATTTTATACTTTATTTTGAAACCGGGACTCACGAAGTTGAGGAGGGCCTCACTCAGTCTGCCTTTTCCCCTTAATATTAGGTTCTGTTAATGCAATGATAAAACTTATGGAAACTGTTGTTTTTCATTCCTTATCTTTGAATGTTTACGATTTCAATGAATTTGCCCATGGATTTAATTTTATAGCTTATATTTTTACCACTAGTACTATCATTAATTGTGTACTTATAAAAGTCATCCACACCCACGAAAACCAGAATTCAAAATAGTACTAAAAACTAACCAGGTATGGTGGCACATGCCTGTGATCTCAGTACTTGCGGAGACAGGAGGATCACAGGTTTGAGACCAGTCTTAGCAACTTAATGAGACCCTGTTTCAAAATAAAAAAATTGAAAGAGCTGGGGGTATAGCTTGGAGGTAAAATGCCCCTGGGTTCAATCCCCAGTAACACACACACAAACACACACACACGCGCGCGCACACACACACGCTATTAAGAACTAACAAAGTACCACGCATTACCACCACAACCAACATGACTACCATTCACAGTCCAAATTCCCAAAGAAAATAATTTCTGGTGGTGTCAATTCAAGTTCCTCCTATGGCCCCCTCCATACAACTGGGGAGTACACACATATGTCTACTTCTTGATTTATCAACTTCAAACAATCGATTAATTATCAGCTATAGAAATGAAGAATGAAAAGTTCCTTTATTCTTTTCTCCAATTTCTTACCAACTCTTCTTGTATTATCTTCTCAGATTTTTTATTTTATTATCATTTTAATAATAAGCTGTGCATATTAACAGGTGTATTAGTCAGCATTTTCACAGGTATAATCTAAAAGATTTGACCACGTAACTTAGAGGAAGGAATATTTATTAGCTCACGTTTTGGGGGTTCAGTCTATGTGAGGCTGGGGACTGTGAATCTCAGGGCATGGTGGTGGGAAGCATAGAAAGGGAGAGCACATGGACTGTGCTCCTCACATCATGGAGGCCAGAAGCAAGAGAGCGAGTGAGGAGAGGAGGAACCATATATAATCCCCAAGACTGCACCGTCAGGGACTCACCTTCTCCAGCCACCACCCAGATAAATCACATAACTCCATTACAATGGATTTATCCACTGCTGGGATTACAATCCTCATGACTCAATTACATCAACTCCAAACACCAATTTACAAGGGGCCATTCTATATCTAACTATAACAATGGGGTAATATGATGTTTTTATACTTGAATACATTGTGTGGTGTTAAAATCAGGGTTAATTCTCTATCCCCTCAATTATCAATTCTTATCAGTTCTTTATGGTAAAAACCTTCAGTCTCCTTTATCCTAGCTTTCTGAAATATACAGTTGGTGGCCGTTATCCACAGTCACCCTACTATGCAAGAGCACACCACAGCTTCTTGCTCCTGTAGCTCAGTTCCCATCGACCGGCCTCTCCCCATCCTTCCTCCCCACCCTCCCTATCCTCTGGCCACCACTGTTCTACTCTCTACAAACAATGACGTGATGAACACTCTTATGTGTGCCTCTGATTTAATGTAGAAGTTACATCTCACAGAGTTTATCCCCAGGGCTGGGATTGCTCCTCACCAGCTTAGCCAAGGGCTGCTCTATCCACCAGCTGCACGTGACAGTCACCAGCTGTTTCTCCAGAACATCGTGGTGTTAGCGTTGCTATTTTTGTCATTGTGATGGGTGCGAAATGATGTCTGACTTCAGTTTAACTCAATCTTCTTGATTATGAGTAAGGTTTGGGATCCTGTAAACATCTTCATTGGCCATATGCACTTTCTCTCCCTGAATTTCTGGATGACATCATTTATCCATTTTTTCTACTTAGTTATTTGGCTTTTTACTCATCAATTTGTAGAACATTTTAGATATATTCTGGATAGATCAATCTCGGTTATATGGGTTAAGAATATCTTCTCCCTGTGGGTGACCTACCCCCCTGACTCACTTTAAAAAAAATGATTTCTTACAGCACACGGATTTTTTGTTGTTGTTGTTGTTACTGTGAATTGAACCCAGGGACATTCTACCTCTGAGCTACATTTCCAGCCATTTTTATTTTATTTTGAAACAGGGTCTCACTCACTAAGTTGCTGAGAGTCTTGCTAAGTTGCTGAGGCTGGCCTCAAACCTGCTATCTTCCTGTCTCAGCCTCTCAAGTACTGGGAATAGAAGCATGCACCATGCCCAGCAATGCACTGATGATTTTAATGCCATATAGTGACTGTGGTTTGTGTGTGTGTGTGTGTGTGTGAGTGTATGTGTGTTGTGACATTTTGCTCTGTTTGTGAAACCTTTTCTTCCCCAGTGGGGTCATAAGGATATCTGTCTATGTGTTTTCAAAAAAAAATTAGTTCTGTGTTTCACATTTATATCTCCCATTCTCCTGGGCTTTATTTAGGCGTGTTTCCTCAGGACAGTTTCCCCTGTAGGTAAACATGGGTCCAGAACTTACTACCACTTTCTGTGGAGTTTGTTCTCACTGGCCACCTTCTCAAACTGAGGTGACGCCTTCAGTTCTACAGGTAGAGACAGAGAGGCAGGGAGGGAGGCAGGGTTGGAATTTCCCTGTATCCATTCCATGACCAGTGGCTTAGATTTTTGGATTTTGCCCCATTTCTCATTGTGGCTGCTCCACAGGAAGGTGCTAGGAGACAGGGTACATCCTCATGAGCGGGTCTCCACTGTCAAACCCTTCTATATGCACTCTGAGCGTGGTTTCCTCTACTAGTACCTATTCATTAATATGATTCCATCTTCTTTTTGTCTTGCAAGAATTTGTCACAATCTTAGTAAGCTGCTTCCTCTTTTGTTTTTAGTGTCTTATATAGTCCTTTTTGTATCCTTTACTCTTATTTCAATGGTTTTGGGAAAAGAGCAGATTTAATTATATATGCTCTATTTCCATTTTAAATATTATGTGAATATGTCACAATCTGCATACAGTTGCCAATATTTAATCATGGGGGAAATAGTTATTTCAAATTTTCACTATTGTAATAACACAGCAATAATTATTAATGAGTTCAAACTCATTTCTACTTTTTGGAACATCTTTACTTTTTTGCCTGATTTTTCTAATGAATTTGTTGGATCTCTTAATATGTTAACATATGGTGTTTGTTACAAAATATTTTACTAGATTTTTAAACATTTCTGCTTAATATTTTAAATGGAAAATATGTTTATTAGTAAAAATCTAAGAATATTTTTCTTTGTGATCATTTTACTGGTTTTATTCAGGGAATGAATTATTGAAAATATTGAGATATTTACTTCCATTTTCTTAGTGTTTATAATACAATATTACCTTTTTCTATTTTTATATTTCACTACTTAACAATATATGAAATAAAATTTGGGTATGATATGAGAATATTAATATATATAATATAGAATATTGCCGGGCATGGTGGTGCACACCTGTAATCCCAGTACTTGGGAAGCTGAGACAGGAGGATAGCAGGTTTGAGGACAGCCTCAGCAATTTAGTGAGATTCTCAGCAACCTAGTGAGACCCTGTTTCAAAAGAAAAATTAAAAGGGCTGCGGTGTAGCTTAGAGGCAGAATGCCTCTGGGTTCAATCCTCTGTTCCACAAATTAAAAAAATAAGTAAACAAACAAACATTGAAAAAATTAACTAGGTTTTCATAAAATATTGACCATTCCTTATTCCTCTAATTTATGATATTGTCTTAATTTATATTATTTTCTTTCAGTAAGTAACTTTTTAGGGGAGATACTGAGGATTGAACCCAGGGGCAATCTACCTCTGAGCTATACTTCAGCCCTTTTAATTTTATTTAATTTGAAACAGGCTTTTGCTAAGTTGTTGAGGTTCTTACTAAGTTGCTGAGGCTATCCTTGAATCTGCTATCGTCAAGTCTCAGCCTCCCAAGTACTGGGATCATAGGTGTGCCTGAACCATGCCCCGTTTCAGTAAGTACCTTTTCATAAAATATGTGGAATAACAAGCAATGATTTAGGATGTTAATTTGTTAAAATGAGATTGATTTGCAAGTGAGATGAATAATTCACAACACAGAGATGATTGATTTGCCTTATCCAAGTTTAACATTCTCTGAATGACGATTGACTTCCTGGGAGTTCATATAATCTCTTCTGTTGCAATATCGCTGGGATGCTTTGGATTTTTAGGTCAGAAAGGCTAACTTTGGTAGCAGTAGCATTGATAATTTTTATTTAAAACTTATTTTCATTAGACATCTTAATTTAGAGTCCCAGCATTTTATTTTCATTTTAATATTTTTTTGGTTCATTTAAGTCTCACATCATAATGTAGCTTATAGTGATAGTGACATTCCCCCAGTTTTCTCCATACAGGATATTGAGATTGGCACTGGTCTTCTCACATTTGCACATAATGTCAATGGAAGTGATTCTTTCATTGATCCTCCTTCTCCTCCGCCCCTTCCCCTAGAGATGGTCTTCCACTGGAGTTTCTCCTCCATTATCTGAAGCCCCTCTGGTATCCCAATCACTCCCCAGCTTCCACATATGAGAGAAAATATATGGCCTTTCACTTTCTGTGACTGGCTAATCTCACTTAACATCATGTTCTCCAGGTCCATCCATTTTCCTGCAAATGACATAATTTTGTTCTTCTTTATTGCTGAGTAGAATTTGATTGTGTGTATATCCCATAATTTTGCAATCCGTTCATCTGTTGATGGACACCTGGGTTGGTTCCATAATTTGGCTATTGTGAATTGTGCTGCCATAAACATGGAAATGCATGTATTACTATAATATTCTGATTTCAGTCCCTTTGGAAAGATACTCAGGAGTGGTACAACTGGATCATATGGTAGAGAATCACAGCATTTTATAACCTCCATGGATGACTCATCTTCATTACTACCAGCACTTAGTGACACTGACGCACATAATGATTCTCTTCTTCTTCTTCTTCTTCTTCTTCTTCTTCTTCTTCTTCTTCTTCCTCCTCCTCCTCCTCCTCCTCCTCCTCCTCCTCCTCTTCTTTCACTTATTCCTCTTCTTCCTCCTCCTCTTCCTCCTCTTCTCCTCTTCCTCCCCCTCCTCCTTCTCCGGCTTCTTTTTTCTAATAAATCTGTTCTAGTTGCAGCATATTGTATGTCTGAATGTGTGCTAGGATTTCTGGAGAAGCACTGCAGGCTGATAAGACAGGGGACTTGCTGGTCTACAGGATCACAGAATCCAAAAGGCTCCTGGAATCCATGTTCCCTTGACAGTCAAGCTACTCCGCTGCAGGTCCAGGGCGAGAACCCCCATCCCTCATCAGTCCTCACAGCCTCACCTGTGGTCACTCCCTCTGTCGTCACACTTCTGAGTTTTGTGTCCAGCAGTCAAAGAATCATCATGCTGTGACTCATTTGTTCTGAAGAACACATTTTTGAGTGACTCTTCTCATTCCTTCCAGAGCCTGGCCCTCACCTGGACAATGACTCACCACTCAGGAAGCTCTCATGTTGCCAGAGTCTCCTCTGAGTCAGCGATCCAGCCTCCTGCAGCGCTGGGTCAGGACGGGCTCAGACCCTAGACTCCAGAACCCAGACCTCGCTGCATTCAGGGCTACAGTGAGTCCACTGGATGAGGAAATTTGCACAAAGATAACATTTAAATCTACAGAAGCCAACTTAAATTTCCTCATCCGTGGAAATAGGTAGTGTGATTTAAGGATACCAACCTCCCAGGTGAGTCCAGAGAGGATCAAGTAAACCGAAGTTTCCTTCAGGAATCCAGAGAAAAGCTATACGATGATGATTTTCTGGAGCATTTTGCTAAGTAGGAGAGAAAGAAGTAGAGAGAGGAGACAGAGAAGTGTCTGTGGGGAACCCAGGAAGATGAAGAGGGATGGGGATCCAGGCTTCTGGATGAGGCTGTGCACTGGGACCACAGAGATGCGGCAGAAGTGCGCCCAGGATGCCCGGCTTCACTTGAAACCAGAGCCCTAAATGTGGCTCTCAGTTGTTGTTGCTTCCTGAGGTCCCCCTACTTTCTGCAGTTAGCATGCTAGTCCAAACAGCAGCACCAATGAACAAACAACAACAACGAAGAGCATCGAAGCATGCTCCAGACTTGTCACTTGCAAAATTCAAGAGTTCCTGCGAAGGTTCTTGGGCTGGGTGAGGAAGACGGGGCAAGAACACAGCCCTTTACAGGGAAGCAGAGCGCCTTCCTTCATGTGTCTCTACAGAAAGCATGGGGTTTATACAACCACTGTGTTATGTGCACCTGTAAACGAGGGGTTCAGACACAGCCTCGAAGCTTCCTCTGACTTCAAGCATCCTGTGCTCCTGTGGACCATCTCCCATCATCGCTTGGAGGAAGCTTCCAGAAAAGATGAGAATACTTCCTCCCACCTAAATAACTGACAGGCAAACCCCAAATGTGGCAAGCCATGAGACAGGTGACTCTGAATTCTGAACTTTTTTGTCCTGCCCTGTCTCAGCATTCTCTCAGAGTTAGGTAACTCGTTCTGGGCTGCCTGGGCTTCCTAATTCAGGGAAGAGCACCTCTACCCCCATAATTCATGTAATGCACCATACCCCAGATAAATCTGTATTTTAAATAGGATGTTGGAGGGGGCAAAACTCAGCCTAAGATGGCACCAATCGAAAGGAAATATCACACACTGAGAGAAGATTGCTGAATGACCTCTAACTTGACCTTGGATTTGGTGGTCCTTGGGTCGGGTTGGCACTGGCAGTGGACTTGCTTCCCATGGGAATTACTTACTGTCCCAGGCAACTGGCTTCCAGCCTCCCCGACTCACCAACAGGAGCTGCCTGCACTGAACACCTGTGTCCTGAGCTACTGCAACCTCCACGCAGGATAATCAGGAAGCCCTGGGCCACAGTTCAGCCGAGTTCAGCAAGGCTCCCACCTTAAGCTGCAGGTCACATCCTAGTCCTGGACACAGGATACACTTGTATTGTGGCACAAGTGCACTGAGGGATTTATTCCAAAGATATATGGCCAATATCCTACTATTCTGCATTATCACTACATTAGTTTTCAAATTCTCACTAAAGTAAAAATGAGGGTTGATTGGGACTTAAAGCGTTAGCATCTCAGTCAGAAGTATTAGCACATGCCAAGGGACAGATGTCCTGATGCTTGTTAAGAGGCAGAGACAGACATTGGGATTATTTTGGAGAGAATATAGATGAAAGAAAAGGAACACTGAGAAAAAGATCATTCCATTTAAATCTGTGTTGTTTCTGGGGTAAATACTAGTTAGGCAAATGGCTCTGCCTTCCTCCTGACTCGTGTGTGTGTGTGTGTATGTGTGTGTATAATATAGAACTTGTACAACTCAATAGCGATCAAATAACCCAATTAAAAATCAGCAAAAGGCCTGAATACACATTTTTCCAAAGATGACATCAAAATGTGCACATGTATATACATTTTTTAATCTCCTTTTACCATCTCTTACACCAATGGCATCACATTCCTTTTAGCCCAGGTATTTGAATTTTTCTCTCGAGTATACCAGTATTACTGTTAGGGCTGAAATAAAACTATGGGAAAATAGGTTCATCCCTGTTGAGTCTTAGGTGATGTATTGAAAACTCCATGGCCCATGAGGGATTGACTGCACATTTACAGTCTTACCATCACTGAGTTCTCTTTCAACTCTAAAATCCCAGCGTCATCTGCCAGTACCAGAACTGAGCTGCTGGGAAGCAATGATGCTATTTCAGTTATTCATGGAGTGACAATGATGTGGAGGAGGCCTCACAGCTGTGAGACGGCAAGGGTGGGGCTTGCCACGCTGAAAGGTCATGCAGGGTGGCTGTGAGGCATCAGGTCAGTGCATCTGCCTACAATTTCCACAAGTCAAAGGTGAGCCAGGGCCTCATGAGGACGGCAGAGCATCTTCCTCAGCAGGCAGCCGGGGGTCCTTCTCACAGGAACTGCTTTGAGGCACTGGAGATGTCTCCTAAGATACAAGTGCGTCACGTGGGAGAGAATAGCTAGAAAGAATTATCCCGAACATGTGAATAATGCCTACACTTTATTTGAAAGCTTTCCCATCAATTCACTCACTGGGTCCTTCCAACAGCCCTAAGAAGAAGGCCGAGAGGGAGAATCGCACAGGTGTAAGGCGTGGGAAGGGGGTTCACAGAGGTTAGGTGAGTCGGCAGAGCTCATATTCTCAGCGGGAAGCAGACCCGAGACTAGAACATGGGTTTTCTGGGGCTGTCGCCCCTCCCTCCCAGCCCATTACTGTTCAGCAGCACATCACTTACATGAGTTTATCCCATTATCTTCAGGAACTACAATTCTCTGAGCAGGAAAACAACTCACTATCCCCATATCTACCCAAGGGCTGTAAGACCTAACTCGAACATTCTAAGAAGGGGTCCAGAGAAGAGGAGCAGATCAGAGAGTCAGGAAAACTGGAACCAGTGAGCGTTTACAAGGTCAGGAACAATCCAAGCACGATTACTTACTCCTCAGACAGCAGCCGTTTTTGAGCATCTGCTCTAGGCGGGGCTCCTTGCTGACCTATAAGGATGTACCAACACTATATAGAAATGAGTAAAGGGGAAACTGTAGTAGGGGTGAGGATGAAGAGACTTCTGATCCACTACAAAGGAGGAGTTAATATCAAAAAGGAACACAGAACTTATACAACTCAGTAGCAAACAACCAAATAACTCAATTAAAAAAACAGGCAAAGGAACTGGGTATAGTGGCACATGCCTGTAATCCTCCCAGTACTTGGGAGGCTGAGACAGGAGGATCCTAGGTTTGAGGACAGCTTCAGCAATGTAGCGAGACCCTCATCAACTTTGGGAGACCCTGTTTCAAAATAAAATAGGGCTAGGGGTGTAGCTCAAAGGGAGAACGCCCCTGAGTTCAATCCCTATTACCACAATGAAAGAAAGAAAGAAAGGAGAAATAAAGAAAAACAGGCAAAGGACATGAATATACATTTTTTCAAAGATGACATAAAAATGGCCAAAAGTTATATGAAAAGATGCTCATAATCATCAGAGAAGTCCAAATCAAAACCAAGATATGGAGATAGCCTAAGTGTCCACTGACGGATGAATGGATAGGAATTGTAGTGCTCGTGTATATACACTGGAATGTAATTCAGCATTAAAAGATAAGTCAATACCACCACCTTCAAAGACATGGGTAAGCTGGGGAGACAAAATAACCCAGACACAGAAAGATAAACAATTCATGACCATACCTGCACCGGGAATCTAAAAGTCCAACTTAGAAACAGAATGGATTGGAGGGAAGGCTAAATGTGCAATGTGTGCATGTATGATGTTCATACCCTGACATATATCAAAATGTATAATTACAATGCACCAATAAATGAACATAAAAAAAAAGAAAGAAACAGAATGGAAGGGTTGAGAGAGGGGAGGGGAGATCTTGGTCAATGGGTACAAACTTGCAGGTGTAAAATGAGCAAGCTCTGGAGAACTAATGTATAGCACAGAGATTATAGTTAATTGCACTGTATCATTAAATTTGCTAAGAAAGTAGGTCATTTTTATAGTTCTATTGCTGCATTAATTATACATCATAGTGAGAATCACAGTGATACCAACATACACGCACACAGCACTTGGTGTGTTTGCCTCCAGATCCCACCCGCTCGTCCCTCCCCTCTCCCCATACACGTTAGTGAGATTGGTAGCGATGCCTTCGTATATGGACACAGCATCATTTGAACTCTTTCCTTCATCAGTTCTCCTTTGACCCTCCCCGCCTCCCTCCGCCTCCTGCCACTATTTTACTGGTCTCGCTCCTCAATTATCGGAGTCCCTTTTGTTTCCTATTTCTAGTGTCTACATATGAGAGAGAACATAGGACTCTTGACTTTCTGAGACTGGCTGATCTCCCTCAGCATAATAATCCTCTAGTTCCATCCATTTTCCTGGAAATGACATAATAATATAATTTTGTTCTTCTCTAGAGCTGAATAGATTCTATTGTTTGTATATACTGCATTTTCTTTATCCATTCATCTATGGACACAGGCACATCCTCACCATGTGCATGAGTGCACGCAAACATACACACGCACACACACGCACGCATGCACAGCCAGGTGAGGTGATGGATACATTAGTTAGTTTGATTGACATGCTCATTTCACAATGCATACATACATCAAAATATTACATTGTACATCTTAAATATTTATATGTATAATTTTTATTTGTCAATTATACCTCAATAAAGCTAGATATGATATTGGAAGGGAGGAAGGAGGAAGTGGGACGCCGGTTCTGACGGGCCGTTGACTTCCTGCGCGTTGCAGCTGGTGGAACTCCTCTTCCTCTGACTGGTATTTTTCTCATCTGGGGCCTCCCTGCTGCTGCCGGGTTCACAGTTTTTCTCTCACACCTCACGCCTCCCCCACAACTACCAGGCAGAGGCTAATTTCAAGACACAGGATCGATGTGAGTCATGGACAGAATCAATATGGGTATTTGGAAATGGAATGTGGGCAGGGGCGGAAGGTATTTGGCTTTGGTGCACAACAAAGTCACCATCTGAATTTCCCTCTCCTCCTGCTACTGAGCGGGGAGCATTCAGATGAGACACCCGCTCGGTCTCGGGTCTCAGAGCATCTGAGGAATAATTCATCACACGCACTCCACCCAAACCCAGCTGAAACCTCCAATAAGTAATGTTTCCGCTGTTTTAATCTCTCAGGAGAAAGTGGCAAGCCGACAGAAAGCAAGCTGCTTTCAGGGACTTAACCCAGACCTTTGTTTGTATATTATTCTTCATATTTGGTGCACAGCCTGGCAAATCCCCTAAACCTTTAAAATCCACTTCTATTGTCTTTTAAGCCAAGGGATATTGGTACATGCAATTTCTAACAGAATCTCATTTTGTAAATGTTACATATGAATTATCAAAGTCTACTGATCAAGACAGAAAACAAAACAATTCTACATTTTGACAAAGACTTCTAGTTAGACAGAGGGAGAGAAGAGGGCCATCTAGTCTTCAGTTAAATGACTTTGAATAAGTACAAGTATAATTCTCAGTATATTTTGGTAAGACAAACTTCAAAATAAGGCTGGGGTGTAGCTCAGAGGTAAAATGCCTGTGGATTCAATCCCCAATCTCACACACACACACACACACACACACACACACACACACACACACTGCTCAATATCACCAGTCATCAGGGAAAAGAATATAAAAGCTATAATGAGTTATCATCTCATTACAATCATAATTGCTACTATCAAAAAGTAAAATGAAATAAATAAAAAATGCTGAAGGAGACGTGGAAAAAATGAATTTTTATACATCATTGGTGGGAATGTAAATGAGTATAGTCATGATGGAGAACAGTATGGAGGTCCCTCAATAAACTAAAAACAGAACCACCACATGATCCAGCTATCCCATGCCTGGGTAATCAAATCAGCATACCAAAGGGATGCCTGCATGCCCATGTTCATTGTGGTACCATTCAGAATAGCTAAGTTATGCAATCAACCTAAGTACCCATAAATAGGTGAGTGGATAGAGAAGATATGGTATATATGCACAAAGGAGTATTATTTAGTCATAACAGAAAATTAAATATGATCATTTGTAGCAAAATGGATGGAACTGTTAGACATAAGCAAAATGAGCAAGAAAACAAAAATCCAGATCCATAGACCAGTGGAACCGAATCTGGAAATAAAGATGGCCAACACATCTAAACATTAAAGAGACCAGACAGCCTCTTTAAACAGTGATTCTGGGAAAACTGGACATCCACACACACAGAAGATTGAAACTTGATCACCATCTCTCACCCTGTAAAAAATCAGCTCAAAATGGAGGGACCTTCATGTAAGACCCCACACTCTGAAACTACCGGAATAAAACAGAGTGACATGTCTGGGGAAGTGAGCCAGAAACAGAAAGACAAGTACCACGTGTCCTCTCACATGTGCAAACTAAAAAAAAAAAAAAAAATTGACCTGAAAGTAGAATCACGGCGACTAGGGACTAGGAAGGATGCTAGGGGCGGGGGACAGTGCAGGAAAGGTAGTTTGTGTATACTGTGTGCATGGGTGGAAATATCACACTGAATCCCATTAATATGTACAACTAATCTGTGTTGTGTTAATAAAAATCTGTGAGCTACTAAATACTGCATTCTTCCTATACGGCAGTGTATCCACATGCAGGAGGCAGAGGGCATCGCAAATACACTGGGCACCTCTTTCAGGACTGACCTACAGCTGCTTCCTGGCTGGGGTGGGTTCTAGCAACATCCCGCGTGTCCCAGAAGCAATAATGATGCTGGTCCTCCCTGGAGTTCTCAGAGGTTGACACCTGGCCAACACGGATAGCATTGGCATGCTACTGACAAGAAAATAAATGCCTTCTACACTGAATCTTATCAAGTCTAAAATGCCAGTGAGGGAAAGAAGGGCCACCATGTCACTTACCACTGGGAAAGAAGCGCCGTTCTGACATTTAAAATCAAAAACACTAAATTTTTGTGTAAATCTTTATTTCATTAGAAGAGTACATCTATGTATGCTTTATTATTTGTCAGATATCATCCTTGTCAATAATTAAAAAGGAGAATACGAATGAAATAGTTGTGCTGCTTCATTCCCGAAACATCTCCACATTTGGGGCTGGCTCTTCCAAATGAGTCTTCAGCGCAGATAAGTCAACATCATCTTTTCCGGCGCAATGTCAACCTCAGGGTCATTTCTGTCTGCGGGTTTTCTTGTAAACCTCTGACTGCCATGCTGTGCATTTTGACATAAATCTTTTAAGCAACAGCAGCAATATCACCATCTTCACCTGACAGTAGAGATTGTTCAGATGTATCCCAATTTTAGAGATATTAATATCTGGAGACTAATCTTTGCATCAGAATAGAGGAATTGTGGTATTATGAAAGAGAAGACAAGTAGGGCAGGAGACCCTCAGAGTGTGAGGGAGCACGGTGTAACTGCAAACACTGTGGAGGGTAAGAACTTGAGGAGTGAGCACCTGGGCAAAGGCCTGACATTGCCAGGGAGTGTGATAGTTAATCTAATTTGTCAACTTGACCAGATCATGACACACCCAAGATCATGTGGCTTTAGGTGTGTTGATGAGACAATTGGTTTATGTAAGAGCAGATTAAACAGAAAGTCCTGCCCTGAATGTAGGCAGCAGGGTTCTGATAGGTGCAGGACTTAGATAAAAGAAGGAGAAAGCTGCGTAGAGGGATGCGAGACTCTTTCAGAAGAAAACGCATCTGCTCTTGCCTGAGATCGTCGGCCTCCAGCTCATAGAACTAGAACTTCGCCGTTTCTCCGAAGAGCTTCCTGATCTTCACATCTTGGACTGGGACTGAATTAGTGGTTGCTCCGATCCTAAGACTCCAGCTCTTAGACCGCTCGACCAGCTACTGGTTCCTCTGACTCTCCACGTGCAGTCGGAACTTGGCACTACATTGCTTCGAACTGTAAGATCTGATAAATCCCTTTTTCCATATACTCATTCTGTGAATTCTGTTAGTTTAGTGAACCCTGGCCAAGACAGGGAGTAAGGAAGACGGTGGACTCGTCAGGGTCTCCAGGAAAGAGAGTCAAAGGAGAAGCACACTTATCCTTTCATATATACATGTATATGTAAAACATATGCACACACATGCACACATACATATATACACCTATGTGTATACACACACATATACACACACATATATACTTCCATACATATATGCAATATCCTTTATATATATATAATTCTTTTATACACATATATAAATATAACCTTTATATACGAAATTTATACTTCAACATCAATAAATTCACGTAAATAAAATATATATGCAAAAGTATATATTCTTATTATTGATAAGAATCTGCTTTTAGCTGGATGTGGTGGCACATGCCTGTAATCCTAGTACTTAGGAGGCTGAGACAGAATGAGCGTAGGTTCGAGGATAGCCTCAGCAAATAGTGAGTCTCTCATCAACCTAGTGAGACCCTGTTTCAAAATAGAAATAAAAATAGGGCTGGGGGTGTAGAATACCCCTGGTTCAATCCCTATAACCACACACACATGAAAAAAGAACATGCTTTTACATAAATACATATATTTCCATATACATGTATGTAATTTATACAAAGAGAAATTCAGTGCAAGTCCAAGACCTGAGAAGCAGGTTGCTGTTGGCTAAAATTCAAGCCTGACAGCCAGAAAAGATGAGACAGAACACCCCAGCCCAGGCAGGCAGGACAGGGGCGAGCTCCTCCTTCCTCTACCTGCGTCCTGCCAGTTCCTCAGTGGGCTTATGGTGGCCACCCACCCTGGGGCAGGCCCTCTGCCTTGTTAAGCCCATGGAATCAAATGCAAAGCTCACCCAGAAACACACTCACAGGTACACTCAGACATGGTGTTTCATCTGGGCACCCCGTAGCCCAGTCAAGCCAGCACATTCAACCAACCGTCAGACTCTGCTGGTGCTGGGAATAGCAGACAAACGCTGTAGAATGGGACAGGTTGGTGTAGGAGAGAACCTCAGGGAGCCTGGGGCCTGGAACAGACAGGCGGGTGGTGAGAGGGGCGAGATGCAGCCAAGGGGTCCCCCAGGCTAGTGGGCTGCTGCTGGGGATGGCCTTTCCCAGTGTGGGAGGTGTGCCTGTGTAGGACTTGGAACAGAGGAGTGATCGGATCCAATGGGTACTGTTCCATGGCTGCTGTGACAGTCCAGCTCATCACCAGGGGCCCAGTAAGGAGGCTAGTGCAGCAACCCAGGCAAAGGACAGTGGCTCAGAACTGGACAGTGGCAGTGCTGCTGACTCTGGGTGTGTCCTGAAAGTAGAGCCAGAAGGGATTTCCCAACACACTATCCGGAATATTTATCTATTTATTTATTAACGTGCTTATATTGGTGCATTGAAGTCTCACATCACAATGAATATCTATTTGATGTTAACATACATGCACACAGCTCTTTGTGTCCCTCCCCACCTCCCCCCACCTGTATGAAGTACCGAGAATGATGTTGGTATATTTTCACAAGTACATATTGTTTATGATAGTAATTCCATTGATTCGCTTCTTTCTTGCCCTTCCCCTTCCCTTGTACCACTTCCCTTGCCCCACTGAGGGTTCTCCATTATCAACTGGAGTCTCTTGTGTGTCCCCACTACGCCCTAGGTTACACATACTAATGAAAACATATGTCCCTTCTTTTTTTGTGATTGACTGATCTCGCTTAACATGATGTTCTCAGATCCTTCCATTCTCTTGCAAATGCTGTTATTTTGTTCTTTATTGCTGCATAGAATTCCATTGTGTGTATTTCCCACAATTTTGTAATCTACTCATCTGTTGATGGACACCTAGGTTGGTTCCATAATTTGGCCACTGTGAATTGTGCTGCTATGAACATGGGTATGCATATATTACTGTAGTTTTCTGGTTTCAATCCCTTTGGCATGATACCCAGGAGTGGTATAGCTGGATCATATGGTGGGTCCATTCCCAGTTTTCTGAGGAATCTCCATACTGATCTCCATAGTGGTTGAACTAGTTTGCAATCCCACCAACAGTGTAAAAGACTCCCAATTTCCCCACATCCTCGCCAACATTTGTTGTTGTTTGACTTCTTAATGATTGCCATTCTAATTGGGGTTAGATGAAATATTAGAGTAGTATTGACTTGCATCTCCCTGATTGCTAATGATGTTGAACATTTTTTCATGTATCTATTGGCCATTTGTATCTCTTCTTTTGTGAAGTGTCTATTCATTTCAGTTGCCCACTTTTTGATCAGATTATTTGTTTACTTAGTGTAAAGTCTTTTAAGTTCTTTGTATATTCTAGATATTAGACTTCTGTTAGAGGGATAGCTTGCAAAGATCTTCTCCCATTCCATAGGCTTTCTCTTTAGGCTCTTGATGGTTTCCTTTGATGAGCAGAAGCTTTGTAGTTTAATGCTATCCCACTTATTAATTCTTGTTTTAATTTCCTGTGCTTTGGAGGTCTTGTTGAGAAGTTTCTACCTGTGCCTATATGTTGGAGTGTTGAACCTATGCCTTTCTCTAATAATTTCAGACTCTGATCTAATTTCCTGGTCTTTGATCCATCTTGAGTTGACTCCTGTGCAGGGTGAGAGGTAAGGATTTAGTTCAATTTTTCTACAGGTAGATAACCAGTTTTCCCAGCATCATTTGTTGAAAAGACTATCCTTTCTCCAACATATGTGTTTAGCACCTTTGTCAAAAATCCACTGACTATTAGTTTGTGAACTTGTTTCTGTATCTTCTATTCTGTTCCACTGGTCTATGTGTCTGTTTTTGTGCCAATACCATGCTGATTTTATTATTATAGCTCTGTAGTACAATTTGAAGTTAGGAATTGTTATGCCTCCTGCATAGTTCTTATTGCTGAGAATTGCTTTGGCTATTCTGGGTCTTTTGTTTCTCCATATAAAATTAATGATGGATTTTTCTAGATCTGTGAAAAATGGTGTTTGTATTTTCATAGGGATTGCATTGATTCTGTAGATCATTTTTGGCAGGATGACCTTTTTGATAATATTTATTCTGCCTATCCGAGAGCAGGGGAGATCTTTCCATCTTCTAAGATCTTTGATTTCTTTCTTTAGTGTTCTATAGTTTTCATTGTAGAGGTCTTTTACCTCTTTGGTGAAGTTTATTCCTAGGTATTTGATTGGTTTTGAAGTTATTGTGAATGGAATTGTTTTCTGGATTTCTGTTTCAGTGGATTCGTGGTTGGCATATATGAAAGCTACTGATTTTTTTAGGTTGATCTTGTATCCAGCTACTTTGCTGAATTTGTTGATTAGCTCTAGTAGATTTTTGGTTGAGTTCTCTGGGTCTTCGAGATATAGGATCATATCATCTGCAAATAAAGATAATTTTAATTCTTCTTTTCCTAATTGAATTCCTTTGATATCCTTCTCTTGTCTTATTGCTCTGACAAGAGTTTCGAGGACTATATTGAAAAGGAGTGGTGATAGTGGGCATCCTTGTCTTGTTCCTGATTTTAAGGGGAATTCCGGCAATTTTCCCCTATTCAATATGATGTTGGCTTTGGGTTTCTTATATATTGATTTAATGATGTTGAGGTATGTTCCTTCTATTCCAATTTTCTGTAGAGTTCTTAACATGAATGGGTGTTGAATTTTGTCAAATGTTTTTTCCGCATCTATTGAAATGATCATGTAATTCTTGTTTTTAGTTCAATTTATATGGTGAATAATGTGTATTGTTTTGCATATGTTGAACCAGCCTTGCTTTCCTGGGATGAAACCAACTTGGTCATGGTGTATGATTTTCTTAATGTGGTTTTGAATGCCCATGGCTAGTATTTTATTTAGAATTTTTTTCATCTATGTTCATTAATGATATTGGTCTGTAATTCTCTTTTCTTGAGGTATCTTTATTTAGCTTTGGTATTAATGTGATGTTGGTCTCATAAAAGGAATTTGGGAGAATTCCATCTCTTTCAATTTCACGGAATAGTTTGTGAAGTATTGGTTTTAGTTCTTCTGTAAAGGTGTTGTAGAATTTGGCTGGAAAACCATCTGGACCTGGGCTTTTCTTTGATGGCAGACTTTTTATTGTTGTTTCTATCTCTGTGCCTGCTATTAGTTGATTCAGGTTTTCTATATCCTCTTGGTTCAATTTAGGTAGGTTGTATGTGTCTAGAAATCTTTTGATTTCTTCTATGTTTTCCATTTTTTGGAATATAAGTTTTCAAAGTAGTTTCTTATGATTCTCTGGATTTCTCCACTATCTATGGTGATGTCCCCTTTTTTCATTTCTGATTTTGGTAATTTGGGTTGATTCTCTCTTTCTTTTGGTTAGGTTACCTAGTGATTTGTCAATTTTGTTAATCTTCTCAAAGAACCAGTTTCTTGTTTTTTTGATTCTTTGTATTGTTTTTTTATTCTCTATTTCATTAATTTATGCTCTGATTTTAGTTATCTCCTGCCTCCTACTGGCTTTGGGATTTGACTGTTACTGTTTTTCAAGATCCCTGAGGTGTGTCATTAGGTTATTTACTTGGATGTCTTCTGTTTTTCTTATGTGGGCACTCAGTGCTATAAATTTTCCTCTTAACACTGCTTTTAAAGTGTCCCATAGATTCTCGTACGTCGTCTCTCTATTTTCATTTAATTCCAGGAATTTTTTTATTTCTCCCCTTATTTCTTTTCTGATGCATTCCTCATTCAGAAGTGTATCATTCAGTCTCCATGTACTTATGTGATTACTTTTAGTCTTCCTGTTAATTTCTAGTTTCATTCCATTGTGATCTGAGAAGATGCAAGGAATTGTATCACATCTTTTGAATTTGCTGGTGCTTGCTTTGTGACCCAGTATGTGATCTATTTTGGAGAATGTTCCATGGGCAGCTGAGAAAAATGTGTATTCAGGTGTTGCTGGTTGAAATAATCTGTATGTGTTTATTAGATCCATCTGGTATATGGTTTTCTTTAGGTCTGAACAATCTTTAGTCTGGAGGATCGATCTAGCGGCATGAGTGGTGTGTTGAAATCTCCCAATATTATTGTGTTTGGATCTATTTGGGACCTGATGTCCCAGAGACTTTGTTTTATGAATGTGGGTGTGCCCATATTTGGGGCGTAAATGTTTACTATCATTATATCTTCTTGTTGGATTGTTCCTTTTATTAGTAAGAAGTGACCTGCTTTGTCTCTTCTCATGTGTTTTAGCTTAAAGTCTGTTTTGTCAGATATAAGCATTGCTACCCCTGATTGTTCTCGATCTCCATTTGCATGGTATATCTTTTTCCATCCTTTTACCTTTAGCGTATGAGTATATTTGGCTAGAAGGTGAATTTCTTGTAAGCAGCATATAGTTGGGTTATTCTTTTTAACCCACATTGCCAGTCTACGCCTTTTAATTGGGGAGTTGAGTCCTTTGACATTCAATGTTATTATTGAGATATGATTTTTGCTTCCTGTCATTTTGAGTTCTATTTTCTGTTTGCTGTAGTGACAAATTTCCTTGTTTAGTTGCCTACCTGGTGGAGTTCACCTCTCCTGTGGTTCTGAAAATTGCTTGTTTTTCCTTCTTTGTGATTTATAACTTTTAGGATTTTCTCCAGTGTTGACTTAGTCCTCATGAATTCTTTAAGTGTTTGTTTATCATGGAACATTTTTATTTCTCCATCAATTTTAAATGATAGCTTTGCTGGATATATCAGTCTTGTTGGAAGTTGTTTTCTTCCAGGGTCCAGAGTATTTCATACCAATCCCTCCTGGCATTCCTGACTTGGGTTGAGAAGTCTGGGGTAATTTTTATTGTTTTGCCCCTGCATGTCACCCATTCTTTTGCTCTTGCTGCTTTTAGGATTCTTTCTTTGGCCTCTACGTTAGACATTTTAATTATTACATGGTGTGGGGAGGTCCTTCTTTGGTCCTGTCTTAATGTTGTTCCATATGACTCATGTATGTGAATGTCCAAATCCTTTTCCATGTTCAGAAAATTCTCTGAAATTATTTCTTTGAAGAGGTTTCTTATACCCTTGGCTGTGTTTCTAATCCTTCTTCGATGCCTTTTATCCTTAGATTCGGATGTCTTGTATTGTCCTGTATTTCTTGGATGGCCAGGGTGTGTTGTTGCAATAACTTCTGTATATTGTTGACTGTGTTTTCAGTTTTGAATGAACTGTCTTCCAGGAGTGATACCTTGTTTTCCATGTGGTCGAGTCGCCTACTAGAGTTGGTTGCTATTGCAGTCTTTAATTCGTTTATTGACTCCTTCATTTCGTTCAGTGTTTCTTTCTTTCTTTCTGATTCTTTCTTAGAGCCTCAACATCCTCCTTCATCTCCTCTATGCTTTCTTTGAGGCCTTTCATCATTTTGAAGATCAAAATTCTGAATTCTCCATCTTGCATTTCCTGTAGGTCAGTATCAGTAATCTCACTTGATGCATTGTGAGTGTTTCTTGTTTCTTCACTGTTCCTCATTCTCGTATTTTTGGTGTTTTCAATTTTGTATTTCTATTGCCTCTGCATCATCTTTTTTTCTATGTATACGACCTCTTGATGGTCCCTGTAGACCCAATTGGGTCAGTGCACTGCAGGCTGTGGTTCCCTCCTGTCTGGTTGATCGGGGAGCGGTGTGTATGTGTGGGGGGGTATGCAGGTTCCGGAGCTTGGGGGTTGGCACGTGAGGCGCACTTCAAGGTGTGGTGTTGGATGTGGGCTCCAGGGCGCGGATGACGGTGGCGGAAGACCCGGTCTCTGAGGCGTGGGTGCTGAGGATAGCCCGGGCTCCACGGGGTACACACATGCTTCGGGTCTCAGGAGGTGTCGCCATTGGTTGCCTGGGCTCTGATGCATGGTGCTGTGTATCTTGCTCGGGCCTGAGAGGGTGCAGACTTTGGGTATTGGGTGGCAGCGCCTGAGGATACACGGGTGCTGTGGAATGGCACAGAGGATCGCATGTGGGCTCCAGTGAGGTGTGCGGGCTCCTGGATCTTGCGTGGCGGAACTGGCTCTGAGGCAGCGTACAGGGTCACGTGGGATGTTGGGGCTTGCCTAGGTGGGGCATGGCTGGCCACCCGGGTCATGTGGGACTTTGGGGCTGGCCTAGGTGGAGTGCAGGGGGGCCGCCCGGGTCACGTGGGATGCTGGGGCTAGCCTAGGCTGGGCACGGCTGGCCGCCGGGCTCACTGTGGGACATTGGGGCTGGCCTAGGCGGGGTGTGGCTGGCCACCCGGGTCGCGCGGGATGCTGGGGCTGGGCTAGGCTGGGCGAAGCTGGCCGCCGGGTCATGCAGGATGTTGGGGCTGGCTTGGGTGGGGCACGGGGGCTGCCCAGATCTTGGCTGGCGTGGGCTCCAGGGGATTGTGTGGGCTCATAGCACGGTGATGGGGAGGTGCACGGTTGTGGCAGGATCCCACGCTAGGGCAACCTTTGAAGGGTATTCACGATCTGCTGCTGGGATGGCCACCCCACTCACAGAATTCTGCTCTGGTTTCTCTTCTCAATATGTTGGCGGCTTTTTCGGAGTGTTTAGTATAAGGATAGATGCTTCTTATTCTGGGAGTTACACGATTTTCCAATCTCAAAACATGTTTTCATCTTCAGAAATAAGAATTAAAATCTCCTTTCCCTCTGCATTTTCAGAACAGGCCTGGGAATTTGAGGCAGCACCTTCACAGAGATAAAAGTTTAGTGCATTTGAAAGCATCAATAATTGAGTAAAGGAGTGTAATAACTCGCACTGAAAGACGGGCAATCAGCTGTCATGCTCCAGGCAGTAGATGAACCAATTTCAGAGATCAGCAAGAAGCCAATATTTTTGTTTGTCTTTTCTTTCTTATCTTCTGTCAAATTTCTGGAATACAAATAGGATTCTTCTTTGAAAATACTAACTATATCAAAGTTCCAATACAAGTTTTGAATGCTAACAATAAAATCATGATGGAGCCCAAGACCACTCATTCCACTGCAAATTCTCCATCAGCAGGCATGGGTGAGCCCTCCAACTTGGGGTTGGAACTTTCTATTATTATTTTTTCTGAGTGTGTGTGGTGCTAGTGATTGAACCCAGGGGGTATTTTACCTCCAGTCTACACCCCCAGCCCCATTTTATTTTATTTTTTTAATGTGGAAATAGGGTCTCACTAAGTTGCTGAGGCTGGCTTTGAACCTGCAATCCTTCTGTCTCAGCCTCGCAAGTACTGCTATTACAGGTGTGCACTACCACGCCCGGCTTCTATTATTTCTTTTAACCTCTCTGAGCCCTCCCAGGAGCCCCTGTGCTGGGGGATTGCTATCCACTTGTCTCAGGTGAGGAAGCAGCATTGCAGGAGGGTTGGGCAAGGGACAGGTGTGGCATTGGGATACAGTTGTGCCCCACTCCAGCCCTGGGCTCATGTGGTTCTATAGCATGGCTACAACAAGCAAAGCCGTCTGAACTCTGGCTCAACACAAATCAACATCTCCATATTGCTACCACATACGTTCCACCTTAGGCAAGTTGTTTAAACTTTCTGTGCATGCCCCCGACCCCATTTTAGAGATAAGATCAATACCTGCCCTGCTTCCCTAACAGAACTTGTTTGAAAATAAAGTGACATGCCAGTTGTATGAAAACTTTAGAAAGAGAGAAGTAAGCAGTGGAAAAGAAGGGCTGGATTAACTGGCAATGAGCCATGACCGGCCTGAAGACAGACACTGCCTCTAGAGCCCTCAGAATTTCAATGCACCATCTTTTGTTTATGCACCTTTGAGGGAGGTTTCCATGGTTTTCCATGTGCTCTAAAAGAGTTTAAAAAACCTCTTCCTTGAGCCATCTTGCAAGTTCTTTCCTTTGTTCTTTTCCCTTCCCTTTTCTTTCCTTGTTTCCTAGTACAACCTCCCAAGTCTCCGTGCTGCCCTCAACAACCCAGGAATCCCTGTCGCTCCCACCGCACCCCAGCACGACAGGTGAAACAGCCCCTCCTGCCCGCTTCCATGTGATCTTGCTCTGAGTATTTCCTTTTTGTGTGGCCACAGCTGGGCCCAGAACCCAGGACCCAGATTCTGTTCCCTGCCACTACAGGTGCACACAGGCAACCTTCAGTGCATGGATTGAGGGCTGGTGAGGTTTGGGCAAACCCATCAGGGTAAGAGGAAGTGAGGACACTTAGAAAGAGATCTGACCATAAATCTATGCCCAGCATTGTCAAGAGAGTAATTTTGGCATTTCAATTTCACTTCTTTGGTTTATCTTCATGAGTGCCAGGTACATTTCATAGTACTGGAAATGACAAATAATATGCACCCCATTTTTATAATTAGAATATATATATGAAGAGTGCTGCGCCTAAACACTCAGGTGTTTTGATGGGAGGACTGGGGGCTTTGCAGGTCCAGAGACTGCTGCACACCTGTGGCTCCCACTACTTGTTGCCCTTTTACATTTACTATCAGTTTACGCGTAAGTGTCACAAGTAACTTCACCTACGTAATAAAAAAGAACATCTTATAGAATTCACATAATATGCCTTGTTACTATCACATTAAGTCTATGTGATACAGTTCATGGTCAGATTGTATTGATAATTTTATTCTTACCTAAAATTACAAATGTACAATGGTTGAAAGAATAGACACTGTTAACCTAGCTCAGTAGTACGAGCACATTTTCTTATCAATAATAAAGAAGAAGACAGAAGAAAATATCCTGTATGTATGTTTGTATGTATGTATGTATGTATGTATGCATGCATGCATGTAAGTAATTTTGGTACTAGGGATTGAATCCAGGGTCATGCTACCTCTAAGTTACACCCCCATCCCTCTTGATTTTTTTAGTTTTGAAACAGAATCTTGCTAAGTTGCTGAGGGTCTCGCTAAGTCACCACACGCTGACCTCAAACTTGTGATCCTACTGTCTCAGTCTCCCAAGTACTGAGACTACAGGTGTGCTCCACCATGCCTGGTATAAATGTCCTCTTACAGGAAACAGCAAACTTCAAACATTTTGCAACAGTGAGCTTAACAGACTCATCAAATGAGTAAGGCATATAAGCCTCAGAATCCACTCCTGGCATATAATAAACACTCAATAAATGTTCCTTCAAAGAAAAATGAGTGATCAGGAGCCAGCCAGCACAAAAAGGGTCCTTGTCATATAGTTTTAGAATTTATTTCCCTCTCAAAGAGTAAAGATTGGTATGGCTAGCTAGTTCTACTTATATATATACAAATTGGAAATCCATTTGAAATACACTAAGGAAGATTCAAATAGACATTTTTAATATATTCCATTAATTATGAAGGTGCATGTTTCTTTAGAAGAATGGTATGTCTTCATTAGCAATGATTGGCAGCTGCCCATCTCTCTCCCTGTGTTTTTATCAGAGTTCTCAAAATCTCATATCCGCCCCCAGCCCCCAGCAGATCTGAGGAACCCTGGAGCCTTTGCCAGGGATTGCTGTAGCACGTGACTGAGAAATGGGCAATGAGATAGGAAGAAAACCTGTGAATTCCGATCCCTTTGCTTTGCCCTGAAGCCTTCCCCTCCTGGAAAAACTGTACCATGCCACTGGGTCCTACGCCTTCTGATTTCTGGGTTATGCTCTGTGCTCCAATATTTATTCCTTCACTTAGGGAGTGTTCTTTGAGCACTGGTCAGTAGTCAGGTGTGTAACAGAGAGGGCATGTGCAGATATGAGCAGAGCTTACTGGGTCCCTGCTTTTGATGGAGCTTTGGTCGAGTGGGAAAACACAGGTAACAGAAAGGGAGGAAAACAAGGGAACAGAAAACTGCAGAAAGTGGTCATGAGAAAGCAAAAATACACCAAATACATGAGGAATGAAAGCTACCATGAACCAGAGTTATCATGCAACACGATGCAGGATAAGACCCCAAGAGATTGGATACATTTGAACCATCAGATATAGCATATAAAATAAGGTTTTTAACAAGCTTAAATAAATGAAAATAATGTCTAGTAAATAATAACTAAGTATTAGTGACTACCGAAAATGGCTAGTTTGGAAAAAGCACAAAGAAAACTTCTAGAAATAAAAAATAAAGTGATTTAATTAACAATCTAATAGATTAGCTGAACAGGAGATTAGATAGCTAGTAGGGAATTAATAAAAAGAGAATATACATATCAAGTACAGGCACAAAATATGTAAGCTATAAAAGAGAAGAAAGAAGGAGACAGACCATGGAGGATAATACAAGATAATTAGACTTCTTGAAGGAAATAGCAGGAAAAAAAAACTGTGGAGCAGAAGTATTTAAAAATATAATGATCGAGAATTTTCAGGAATTGGTTACTGACACATGTCCTTAGAGCCAAGAAGTGATACAAATTCTAAGTAAGGTATATAAAGAGAAAACATTGGCTAGATGTTTCATACTGCAATTGTAGAAATTTGAAATTTAAAGGGGGGAGAAGCCATAAAACTTCCAGAAGGAAAAAGTCAGATAACCTTAAAGGAATGGAGATTAGACCAACAGAAGCCTTTTCAAGAGCTATTTTACAAGTCAGAAGATGGTGCAGTAATGTCTTCAATGTACTGAGAGATAAATAGCTGTCAAAATATCCATGAGAACTGATGGGAATTAAACACTATTATTTAATATTAATATATTTAACATCAGTGTAGTTTGTGGACTCCAACATATGTAGAAACAAAACATATTTTAAAAACAGCATGAAGATAAGGAAGAGAGGAGAGAAAGTATACTATTATATGATTCTGATACTACACAGGAGGTTGTCTAATATGACTTGAAGGTAGACCATGATAATAGATTAAAAGCGTGTATTCTAAATCCTAAGGCAACCATTACCACGACACAACCAATACCATGACAGAGTTATAGCAAATAAGACAAGGAGATACAGGAATCGAAATGCAGGTAACCCAAGAGAAGGTATGCAAAAAGGAAAGGGGACACAAAGACCTAATGGGACTGGCAGAAAACACAGTACAAGATAATGGATTTGAACATAACTGCATCAGTTATCATGTTAGATATACACAGTCTGTGTGCCCCAGTTAAAAGGCAGAGGTTGGTACATGGAATTCATTTTTTTTTTTATTGGTTCTAGGGATCGAACCCAGGGGCTTTTTACCTCTGAGCTTCACTCACAGCCCCATTTTATTTATTTATTTATTTATTTATTTATTTATTTATTTTATTTCAAAACAAGGTCTCTCTAAATTACTGCACACTGGTCCTGAAGCTGCAATCTTCCTGTCTCAGCCTCCCAAGTGCTGGTATTATAGGCATGCACTGGATTCAAATTTAAGATCCAGCTCAATGCTGCCTACACAGTCTATACAGTATATTTAAGCACCCAAATACACTAAAAAATGAAATAAAGAGCCAGGAGTGGTGGCACATACCTAAAATCCCAGTGATTCGGGAGGCTGAGGCAGGAAGATCACAAAGTCAAGGCCAGCCTGGGCAATCCGGTGAGACTCTGTTTTGAAATAAAACATAAAAAAGGACTGGGGATGCAGCTCAGTGATAGAGCACCCCTGGGTTTAACAGGGAGGGAGGGAGGAAGGAAAGAAGGGAGGGAGGGAGGGAGGGAGGGAGGGAAGGAAGGAAGGAAGGAAAGAAGGAGAAATAAGGAGTCTGTGTTCCCTAGGCTAGCAAAACTGTGAGGTGAGGGTGCAGCCCTCAAGCTGCCCAGTCTGACACCAGCTGCAAGAAGACAGGGTCCAACCCCAGGTTTGAGGTCAGAATCCCCAAGAATCACTTCACTTACCACACCAGCTGCAACTCTGGGGTTTCCCAACTAACTCCCAGCTTCAATAGTTTGCTAGAAGGTCTCAGAGCTGACATAGAGTTGTAGTAGTCATTGTTACAGTTTATTACAGAGAAACACACCACACACACATACACACACACACACACACACACACACAGGCCAAAAGGAAAGACATCCAGGGTAGAGTTTGAGAGGCTCTGAGCACAAGGCTCTCAGTGTCCTGTGTAGAGGTGTGACGTCCACAGAGACACTGCCAACAAGAAGCACAGCAGAGCTTTCATGGGGGCTCACTATGTAGTCATGATCGATGACCGGCTTTGCTCTCAGAGCTCAGTCTCCGGCTGGCCCCAGAGGTCGAGTGGACCTCTGTGTCAGCACAAATTACATTTTTACTATAAAATACCAGGCATGGCCCTGGGGACCCACTATCAATAACAAAGACACAGGTTTAGAGGTTCCCGTTCAAGGACCAGAGAGAAGGCCACAGACCTCAATTTAGGCTGAATAAAATTTTTCACCAAACAGATTATTTAGAGGTATAATTTAATTTCCAAATATTTGGACATTTTCATACATCTTGCTATTTTTTATTTCTCATTTATTTCCATCATATTCAAGTCACATGTTTTCTGTGACCTTAATCCTTTTAAATGTATTGATGTTTGTTTTATGGCCCAGAATAAGGTCTGCCTTGCTGGGTGTTCCATGTACAATTGAGCAGGATATGCATCCTCCTGACGTTGGGTGGAGTACTCTGTAATGTAAGTCATGTTGGTGGATTCCGTTGCCCTAGTGCTCTATATCCCTGTTTACTGGTCATTATTGAGAGAGAGATTTTGGAAGCTAGAGCTATAATTATAGACCTGTCAATTTCTCTTTGTAAGCCTCTTAGGTTTTGCTTCCTATATTTTGAAACCCTGCTATTGATTGCATAAACATTTAGGGTTGTTGTAGCCTGACAGCTTGATCATTATGAAATGACTTGTCTCCTCGTGATATTATTTCTGTTGAAATAGACTTTGTCTGATATTAATATATCTGCTCTAGCTTTCTTTAGGCCCAAATGACTTCCATGGTGAATTCCACCCAGCATTCAAGAAAGAAGTATTAACAATTTTACACAAAGTCTCCTAGACAAAATGCTTCTGAAATTAAAGAGTTAAATACATGCTATCAGGTGAGAATCCTTATTACTATTAAGATGTCAATTCTCTCCAAATTTCTGTAGACTCAAGCTAATTTTAAACTAAATCACAAAAGATGTATTTGTAGATGCTGACAAGCTGATTCTAAAATTCATATAGAAATTAAAGTGCAAAAAACATAAACAGAATAGATCAGCATAGATATATCTCACAAAGATAATGTAATGTGAAAGAAACTGTGTAATGAAAGAATAAATACAATATGATTCCAGGAATATAAAGTTCTTACATAGGAAAAATATGTTTGTATGTACCATAAAAATTATTAAGGAACTCATCAGAGAAATCAAGATAACAGTTTTTCATTGAGGAAACATCTTTTGGATAGCCCTCTTAGTTTTGTAGAACATGTGATTGAACTCAGGAGTTCCCTGGTAAATGCACCCTCAACTTGCCGATAATCCTGGAGACACACATGTTCTCCACCCTGAAATTATCTGGTACAAATGATGCCTATCCACCAACAGCCCTCCTCCCTTATTCACAGTCAAGTTGCAAGTTCCTGTCCAAGATCATGATTTTTGTGTGCAGTGCTGGGCATCAAAGCCCGGGCCTCACACCTGGTAGGCACATGCTTTGCCACTAAGCCACACCCTCAGTCCTCTCTCATGAGTTTAATTACATGAAGGGATGAGATAGGCTGCAATTATGATAAGAACCAATTATGATATGAAAACACATTTTTTGAACTCAGCTCATCTCAGAGACGTGCCTGTACACTGAGTTGCAAAATCTCTCTCAAGTTTGAGTACCCTTGTCATAAAACTGAGTTTCAGTGATACAGCATCACCCTCCCGGAACACAGAACACACAGCACAGGCTTCTGAGTCCTGGTTTTTAGCTTGCTGATGAGCTCATTCTCTTAAGAATATTGATGGGAACACAACAAAAACATATGGCAACAAAACACAAATAATTTACCCAGATATTTCTGACTTTTCTATCTAAATAATTTGGCATAAGTAACAGAACTACTTTTAGCTACATTATCAAAAGGCAACTCAGAAGATCTCCCTTTTTCAGTGTCCTGGGACCTTCTGCGGCCTCCTTCTATCTTTTAAGATGGTAACTAACTGCTCAGCAGAACTGAACTCAAGGACTGGCTTCCCACAACCTTTACTTTGAACCTCTCTAACATTTCAAGATGCTATCCAGCCATGTCCTTCTCCATCTTCCTTCAAAAAGTCTTCCTTCAATGAACTGACGGTACCAGACTTTGTAAATCTGTAAGGAGAACAAGCTGGCCTTCGGCCTTTCATAAAAATGGACAACACAGATAATGGGGTCACTCTTGTTTCTCTCATTCACTCCATTCTGGTAAACGTTTCTCCACTGTCTAAGATCCATCTCATCCAACCAAGGTTGGAAAGTTCCAGGAAGGCCAGACATCTGCACTAGGGTGAAGAGCTCATCACAGAAATAGAAAAGAGCAGGCACTCTCTGCTCACTGACCTGGTGTTCACTGAGCCTTCAGAAAAGGGTATGAAGAAACACCAGCCTCACACCATTCAGTCTTTATTTCCCTGGTGATGTGAGAACACGGATTTAGGTCACAAATCTCGAGTCTAGAAGAAGCAATAAACTGAACATAAAGTGAGAGAATCCCTCACAGTTCAGAACAGACAAGCTCTCACCATGACAAGGATGAGTGCAGTCTTCCAAAACTCATGAGAACAAAACATACAATAATTTGATGGTTCTTAGGACTTTTCATTTTGAGGAAAACATGGTGACAAAGGATATGAAAATCTCTTTTTAAATTTTTAAGTTAATATAAGCCAGACACACCTGTAATCCAGTACTAGGGAGGATGAGACAGGAGGGTCGCAGGTTCGAAGCCAGTGTGCGGTAACTTTAGCGAGACCATGTTTTAAATTAAAAAATAAAATAGCGCTGGGGGTGTAGCTCAAACCCTGTGTTCAATTCCAAATACCACACACAAAAATAAGCTAATATAAAATGCTGAATTGCAGGGTATGGTGGCGCACAATAGTAATCCCAGTACTTGGGAGGCTGAGACCGGAGGATCCGGGTTCGCAACCAGCCTCAGCTACTTAGTGAGGTCCTCTGCAATTTAATGAGACTCTGTTTCAAAATAAAGAATAAAAAATAGGGCTGGCAGTATAGCCCGGAGGTAGAATGCCCCTGAGTTCAATCCCCGGTACTGCAAAAAAAAAAAAAAAATGATGAATGGAATTGGATTTAATCAGAAATACTGAAAAGTAGAGCTAATACAACTTTGAGGGAACATGGGCTAATATGAATATTTTTAAGTTCTTACTACATTCTAATCACATGAACATACACATGGAGAGCAACATGTCTTTACTCAAGTCCTCAGGAATGCAGGGATTTCCAAGGTCCTCTCTAACCCTGGACTAGCGCTCGCTGAGGTAGGACTGTTCCCCATCCATCGAGGTGGCCATGGTACCATGTGTCCCTCCAGACTCACAAGAACAAAACTCAACCTGGTAGAAAAGATCAGCTACCATTTTGTCACACACATCACGCTGTATGTTATTTTAAACTTCCTTGCATTCACTTGATGCAGATTCATTTATAATTTTATCAAGTGTATAAATATGAAATGATGTACAACATATATATATATATATATATATATATATATATATATATATATATAAACATGTGGAATGCTGCCGGCATTGATGTTTGTCATTTCAGTCACTTTTGTTTAAGTTGCAGTCATTAAAACTTCATTTTTTTTAGTTATTAGTTTGACAAAATTTCTGCTGTAAATAACTTTCATCCTTTCTCTTGTATTCTAGTCTCATAGATTTTTTTTAACATACAAATTCAAATCTCTTGGTGTTCTCGGAACATCTCTTCCTACTCTCATGCCTATGATACATTCTTATTAAGTTACATTTATATTTTAATTTCATATGACTTTTCCTAATATAGCTGGAATAAAACATTTTATATATATATTACATAATTTTTAAATGGATTTTCTCCCAGAAAGCTATTGTTTCTGTATCACTTATTGGTAACACTTCCTTCATTTTATTGTCCAGATTTATGGGGAAGAACGGATCCACTGAGTCTCTGGCTAGGCTGCAGGTCCAATGTGTAGTGAGGGGTCTCCTGGGTTAAAGTTTATTTTGTTTCTCAATATCCTAAGCTTCATCACGTATTTAATAGAAGAGTCCAAGCTGGAGCACAGACTTCCCCACCCTAGAATATGTTGAAATAACATCAAATAGGACCATGTATTCAACCAAGACCCGGCGCACTGGAACCTCGGGTGGTCTCTCTCCCGGGGCTAGTGACTGCAGTGGCTCTCAGTGGGAGCAACGCCAACCCTGATGAGAGTGTTTTAAAGATCTGCGAGGGCATTCTTGATTGTGGGTGCTAACAGCATTCAGAAGATCAGGGAGTATCCTGCCAAGTAATCTTCAATGCACAGGTCAATCCTACAAAAAAAAAATTGCCCACATCTCTCATGAATTTCAAATGTCCCAGTAGATAAAACCTATTACATAGCATATATTACTACCACGTTAGTACATAATCATCCTAGAAATGTCTTACAAGAAGTTCTATCAAGTGCAAGTATTTGGGAAATTATTATGGTGAAGAGGAATGCCCATCTGAATTAAAGATATTCTCTTGAATAATGGAATGATCTGGTCACTTCCTATATCTGCTCAGTGAATTATAAAGCTTCCAATTTCATTTTTTAGCCCAAAAGTGCAATTGCAAAAGCTATGCAAAATCACATGGTCCCATTGCAAAGATGTAATAGAGGAGATTTGAGACGCCTTTCAGGAGAATTAAAACCAAATATAATTAAATTAAAAGCACCACGTGAAACTCAGGGATCTCATTGCACTTAATTAATAAGGATGGCCTTAAAAATATTTAATATTCTTGCCAAGGTATATACTTAAATAATTATATAGCACAAACAGAGAACTTTATGAAAATTAGCTGCTGAAATTATTTCTTCATGTTGTGGTTAACCATTATTTCTCCTCACACTGAGATGACATCCCCAGAGGTCACATGGAGTTATACCCCCAACCCTTTTATTTTTGTTTTGAAAAAGGGTCTCACTAGGTTGCTGAGAGTCTTGCTAAATTGCTGAGTCTGGTCTTCAACCTGCAATCCTCCTGTGTCAGCCACCCAAGCACCGGGATTACAAGTGTGTGCCACCATGCCTGGCTTCCAGATGACCTTTGGAGACTATTGGATATTATCTCCAGTGTCCAAGTTCTAGAGAGCTAAATACACACCTGGACTTTTAATAGGCTATCCTAACAGTGAACATAGTTTCAATGCTGCCTGCCATTAATCCATTAATCCATCCATGTCAAAACAAAGGCAATTATGTTGATATTATACTTGTAAATGAGTCCCAACTCCTCTGTGGGAAGTACTTCATTATTTCCTCCTCAACAGTTTATAATTTTAAAAATGTGTTAGCTCCACTTCAATTAAGGTTATTTTCTTCTTTCTCTGATCAATACAAATAATTTTCGCTTGTTATTTATCACAGTGTTCGTCTTTGCCCCAGCATCCTCCGTACCTGTGCGTTTCATTTGCACGTTCTTCATGTTCAAGAATAGTTTCTGATTGTCTCATTTCTCTTAAATCCAATGTTATTCACCATAGGTAGATATAAAACACCTGACTACTTCATTATGTATTCAGTTAACAGTTGTGCCAAATCATTTTCATAGTGAATACATATTGATGGCCTTTTATCTATCTGCCAGGATGGAGACAGATGATCACGCTGATTCTTGAAAATTATGTATGTAGGTTATTTTTGTATCTGTGAATTTTATTCCATGGTAGTAAATAATATATAACAAATTATATTCTTCATTTGATTGACTTTAAGACATTATTAGTTGTAAGACATAACCTATTTCACATTAAGAAATTTACAAAAAGCACAGTGCACTTAAACTCTGGCATAATGCTGTAGGGCCAGCAAGCCACCAAGAGCTTCAGTGATACAGCATCTCCTACACGGTGCTACTGACACCTGGATTTTTCCCCCAAGTGCCAACAATGACCCCGGCAGTTTCTTGGTATGACTTGAGGTGTCAATGGAAGGTTTTCAGGTTGTTCAATGCGACCTTAACCACACCCAAGTCATTACAAAATCCACAGCACTCAGTGTTATGGTAGTGGACCATAGAGACCTGATCAGGTGCTCACAGGTACAAGCAACAACAGCAAGGCCATGCTGGACAGTGAGGACTGGGACATGCCATCCGTTGTAAAAGCATGTTGATTTCATAGAGATCAAGATGTGAAGTGATTCAGTATGGCGTTCCACAAAGTGGGCCTTGGCTCCGATTCAGAACCAAGGAGCTTGTGATGTTCTTTTCATCTGGTTCTTTCCCTAGGGAAGTTTTTGCACGACTAAGTGACTTTACCCAGAAACTCTACCGATCACATAATTCTGAACGGGCCACTTAACTGGCAGCGCAGATTATAGTTCACAAAATCCTACAAGAAGGTCAGTGGAGACATGCCAATGGGCCACTTAACTGGCAGTGCAGATTACAGCTCACAAAATGCTATAAGAAGGTCAGTGGGTCCAATTCTCCCAAGGACGTTTCTTTTTACTCTTTGTCCTCTTCCTCCTCCTCCTTCTCCTTCTCCTCCTCCTCCTCCTCCTCCTCCTTCTCCTCCTCTTCTTCTTTCTTCTTCTTTTTTTCTGTACTGAGGATTGAATGTAGGGGCATTCTACCTCTGAGCTACACCTCTAGTCCTTTTTATTTTTTATTTTGAAACAGGGTCTCAGTAAGCTGCTGAATTTCTCACTAAGGTACTAAGGCTGGCCTCAAACCTGCGATCCTCTGATCCTCCTGTCTCAGCCTCTCAAGTACTGAGATTATAGGTGTGCACCACCACACCCACCTTCCCAAGAACTTGAAAATGGCTGGGTGTGTCCCAAAATGTAAGAGAGAAAAAGAAAACTCTTTTATGACTAAAAGCTTAAATGTATTTACATAGCTTTGAGATTCTCAGATTTAATGTCCAAAAATAGCCTAAATATTATGAAATTATTCTCCTGGTCTTAAAGAATTTAGAATTTCTTTTTTCTGCCATAAAAGAAAATCTGGTGAAGGCAGAGGAGGTGTGGTGACTTTAATTTAACCAGCCTGAGGAGGACCAGCACAGAACCACTGATGGGTGAGTCTTCCTTACTCCTGCTCCCAATGTGTGGACTAAGGGCTCCCATGAAGAGCGCCTTTCCAAATCCAATCCCATCACAAACAACTAGACAGAACAGATAAGCTCATGGGCTAACAGGAGTGTCAATCACTCTTACACTCGAAACCTAAATGCAACCATAGTAGACTTTTTAATTTTTACTTATTTGTACTTTTTTTAAAAACAAAACTAGAATGCTTTTCTCAACTATGTTGCATGTACGAAGAACATTTCTAGAAAATGGATGTTCAAGTTTGCATCCTATATTGCTTATTTTGCTTTCTATTGTAAAGCATATCTCTTTTCAAATGGTTTCAGTCAGTACTCTCACTGCTCTGATCCAAACACCTGACACACAGAACTTAGAGGAGGAAAGATTCATTTGCTAACAGGTCTAGAGGGTTCAGTCCACATATATAGTCCGTTTATGCTGGCTGTCAAGAAGGAATCTGGGCTGTAAGTCCTCAGGGCATGATGACAGAGAGCAGAGAAGGTAAGAGGAGAGGGAGAGAGACATATACAGTCCCCAAGTCCACATCCCCAGGGAGCCACATCCAGCCAAGCCCTGCCTGCAGAGGCCACACCCCAGGGAGGTCTGAGGGACATTTTACTTTCAAACCATAACATAAATACTTTTGTTTATTTATATAATTATTTTTCAAGACCCATTTCTATTGGGGGATATCATTTTGCTGCTTTTCTAGACCGAAGAAAGTGATAGAGAAAATGTTACTGATGCAAATTTAGTTTAAAAATGTGTTGCATATGTATCCATTACATTTTGCAAAACACAAGAATTTGGGGAAATGGTCAAGAACCCTCCCTCCCTCTCTCCCTTCCTCCCTCCCTCCCTCCCTTCCTTCCTTTCTTCCTCCTTCCTTCCTCCCTTCCTTTTTTCCCTCTTTCCTTTTTTGTGGCACTGAGGATTGAACCCAGGGGCATTCTACCTCTGAGGTACACCCCCAACCCTATTTTGTTTTTTATTTTGAAACAGGGTCTCACTAAGTTGCAGAGGGCCTTGCTAAGTTACTGAGGCTGGCCACGAACCTGTAATCCTCCTGTCTCAGCCTCCCAAGTACTGGGATTACAGGTGTGCCCCACCACGCCCAGCTAAGACACATTTCATAAAGAGGAAGCCCCCCTTTTTATATACAGTACCAGATGCACGTCTAGTGTGCGCACACTTACTACTTCCCCAACTAGTGAGAGGCTTTTTGTTTCTGACACTGGCAAGAAGATTGGCGTGGATTAAAAATTTAATTTTCTCAAGATGATGGACTAAAATAGTATTTTCATTTTAATTTATATTGTTTTAAATATTGGGGATATGAATGTTTTCACAGTTTTTTTCTCACCTGTGACAAAATATTTTGTGAATTAGTTAACATTGTTTTCATTGTGTTCATATTTGTATTGCTATACAATCCCTTATTTGCCTAGATTAATGTTTTAACTAGCATTTTTTATCTTGAATCATTAATAACACTAAAAGAAAGGTTAACAACAATATTGATGTATAAATGTTGCACAAACAAAGGAGAAGGGGATAGGATGTGAATGTCTGGCAAGAATACTCAAAAGGATCAACTACGAACATGGCAGTCTATGTTCAATGTGGCTAATTACAAAATAAATGCACCAAAGTCAATGTTGTCTTGACAAATGCATTCAGTTAGAATACACAAAGGATAAAATATTCAAAATGATAATAATAAAGATTTAAATACTTTAAGTTGACACAATTATTGTTTATTCCTATGTGAAGAAAATAGCCAGGTTCTACTAAAGATAGAAAACAGCACTTTGAAAAACAAAGAAGCAGCATCCAATCCTCAACAAGACAACTCAAACTCAGAAATATTTAGAATTACAAGTTGATTCGCAGGGCACTGCCGTCATAAATTTAAAAATGGAGCATTTTTACAAATTAAAAAATGTAGTATAGTAAATGTGAAAATAATGAATGCCGGAGGAGATCTGGGAAATGCCTGGAAAAGATTAATACTGGGAAAAGTGGGAGATGGGAGATGGAATGAATTGGTCCCACAAAGTAATAAAATTGTGTGCAATTAATTCAGTCAACAAATATGGACTGAATTGCCACATGCCAGACCCCGTTCTGGGGAGTGGGCTGTGTCAGGTGAACACAGCGGAGAGCCCCGTCTCATGGAGCTTACAATTTATACACAAAACTAGATGCTAATTATGTTAGAATGGACAGGCCAAAGGAGCCTGTCCTACTCTGGTTGTATTTAGAGAGAGACTTGGGTTTGTGGTCGTCCAAAACAACCAGCTCCCTTCTGTTTATCAAGCTTCTCTCCTATCCTCCTGAGAATCTAAGCTCATTCCACCTCCTCACTGTGCATCAGTCACAGATTAGAAACCAACCAACACCAAAACTATAACAACAATGCCAACAAGGAAAGCCCCAGGTCTACCATCAATACTTTGGATGTGCTACTGTGATAGTTGGTCTGGTTTGTCAACTTGACCCTCTTAAGATCATGTGACTTTGGTTGTATAACAGCAGATTGAACCGGAAGTCCTGCCCTAAATGTGGGTAGCAGGGTTCTGATAGGTGCAGGACTTAGATAAAAAGAAGGAGAAAGCCACGTAGAGCTGAGCTGCGACTCTTCCTGAGGAAAACGCATCTGCTCTCGTTTGAGATCGTCAGTCTCCAACTTCGCCATTTCCTTGGAGAACTTCTTAATCTTCTGCTCTCATCTGAGATCGTCGGCCTCCAGCTCTTCGAACTGAAACTTCACCATCGTTTCTCCAAAGAGCTTCCTTATCTTCACATCTTGGACTGGACTGAATTGGTGGTTGCTTCAATCCTGGGGCTCCAGCTCTTAGACCACCCGACCAGCTGCTGATTCCTCTGACTTTTCACATGCGGTCGAAATTCAGGACTACATTGTGAGTTAATCTAATAAATCCTTTCCCCCCCCTCCCTTCCTTTCTTCATTCTGTGAATTCTGTTGATTTGACCAATACAAATATTGGTACCAGGAGTGGGGTACAGAGTAACAGAATTCACAAGAATGTGTTCTTTTGGTTGGTTTTCTGGCTTCCGGAGCTGGCTCTCCAATTTGATTAAGCCTAAAGTGAGTGAAGGCCATCCTTCAATTAGTAGGGGAGGTACTGATTCTCCCTGGTGTGAACTATTTAAAACTATACAAAAGGTGGATCCTTTCGATTACCCTAACTCTCCTCTTGTGAGGAGCAAAGAGTTTAGTGATTCTATCTTTCATATTTTTGACCATTTTACAAAATTAAGGAATATACTGATATTGGCTGGTTACTCCTGGCATCACTAGAGAAATTAGCGTGGGAAAATGATAAGCTCCAGGACCGCATATCAGATCTAACAGTTAGCCGGTGCACGTTGAGGGAGAGTCTTGTCTCCTATAGTCGTAGAACGGAGATTGCTGAAGATCAAACACAAGCCCTCATCCTGAGATTGGCTGATTTGCAACGTAAGGTTCATTCTCGGCCTAGACAGGTGTCTGCAGTCAAGGTGAGGGCTCTGATAGGAAAACCATGGGATCCTGAAAAATGGAACGGGGATATCTGGGAGGACTCTGAAAAGCCTGGGGACATTGAATCTGAGCATTCTGAGGGGTTTGTCCTGCCAGAAGATGAGGACTCCCCACCCTCTACAGAATTGGCTTCTCCACCCTCCCCTGGGAGAAATACTCCAGCATTGTCTAGGGTGACAGAGCAAGGTAATGCTGATACTCTTCAGGACCCATCCACCCCACCCACATTTGCCTCTAGGCTGTAACTAGGAGCAAGTCTAAGCGGGCCCCTAGAGGTGAGGTGCAGGTTGTGACCCATGAGGAAGAATGCTATATGCAGAAAGAACTTATTGAGTTTTCTAACTCATACAAACAGAGGTCTGGGGAATATGTATGGGAATGGATTTTAAGGGTGTGGGATAATGGTGGGAATAATATACGATTAGATCAGGCTGAATTTGTTGATATGGGCCCATTGTGCAGAGATTCTAAATTTAATGCAGCAGCTCGCAATGTTAAAAAGGGGACTAATAGTTTATTTGGTTGGTTGGCTGAAGTATGGACCAAAAGATGGCTTACTGTAGGTGATTTGGAAATGCCTGACCACCCTTGGTTTTCTGTGGATGAGGGGATTCAAAGGCTGAAGGAGCTTGGAATGCTGGAGTGGATTTGCTGTTTGGGATCCTCTCCTCCACAGTGGACACATCCTGAGGACGTTCCCTTCTCCCGTACTTTAAGAAATAAATTTGTGAGGGGGGCACCATCATCCTTGAAGGGCTCTGCTGTTGATATCCTCTGTATGCCAGAACTTACGGTGGGAGACGCAATTGACCAATTATTGGATTTGGGTGTTATGGGTATTCTTGGTTCCCATAACAAGGGTCAGGTGTCAGCTCTCAACCGTCATAGGCAAGGTAGTCGCACCTATTATAATGGATAGCAGAGGAGGAATGATGAGCAGAAGGGCTTGACTTGTGCAGATTTATGGCATTGGCTGATTAGTCATGGTGTCCCCAGAAGTCAAATAGACAGGAAACCCACCAAATTTTTATTGGATTTGTATAAACAGAAAAATTCGAGAATTGATATACCAGAGTCTGACTTCATTCGTAAAAGTGGAGAATCACGGCCTCTCAACCAGTTCCCAGACTTGAGTCAGTTTACTGACCCAGAACCCCTTGACTGATGGGGAGGCCAGGTCCCCTTGAGGAAGGGCTCTGGTACAGAACCGAAAAGTTCTACTGTTAATCTTTCCTCCGTCCTTCCTGAAAGGGACTAACGGCCTTTCACTAGGGTGACTATACATTGGGGAAAAGGAAATGATCAGATTTTTAGGGGACTGCTGGACACTGGGTCTGAGTTGACGTTGATCCCAGGTGATCCTAAATGTCACTGTGGTCCTCCGGTCAATGTAGGTACTTATGGAGGTCAGGTGATCCAAGTTATTCTAGCCAAAGTCCGACTTACAGTGGGTCCCGTGGGTCCCCATACTCATTCTGTGGTTATCTCTCCAGTCCCTGAATGTATTATTGGTATGGACATACTCAGTACTTGGCGGAACCCCCACATTGGTTCTCTGGTCTGTGAAGTCAGGGCTATTATGGTGGGAAGGGCTAAATGGAAGCCATTAGAGCTACCTCTCCCTGGGAAAATAGTGCATAAAAAACAATATCGCATACCTGGAGGGATTGCAGAGATTAGTGCCACCATCAAAGACTTGAACGATGCAGGGGTGGTGGTTCCCACCACATCCCCATTTAACTCTCCTATTTGGCCTGTGCAGAAGACAGATGGGACTTGGAGAATGACTGTTGATTATCGTAAACTGCTACCTGGATCTAGGGATTACCTGTGAAATGGAGGTAGTTTTAATTTCATTTTCCCTCCAGTATCCCAGTTAACTGGGAATTTGCTATATGCTACAAAAGATTTTATCAGTCTTCAATTTTGATCTGATATTTAAGGTTTCCTTAAAATTATTTTATTCAAGTCTAATAAATACAAATAAAATGTATATCCATTTCATTGTTATCCACCTGCCTATTCCCTATAAAATTTAGCATTCAGGGTGAAAAAACAGACCTTTTTGGCCTATTAGTAATAAACCAATAGAACTTTTCAGACTCCTAAAGTGTACCATTAAAAATCCAATGTCCCATCAATTATAGACAGCGATTTTTATGAGCTTCACTGCAATTTAACCCTGCAGGTGTTTAAGATTTAAAATGGAAGTCACAAGGCATATCTTCACCAGAAATTAAGCCATTTTTATCACAATGTATCATCCCACACTAATTCTTCAAAAACAAGAAGCATTAAAATATTCAGGACTGTCGAATGTCTACCTTTCAAACAATTTGATTCTTCCCAATGATATAAGTGATTGGAGGCTGAATGCTAACTAAATATTAATGAGTGAGACAGAATCAACAGGTAACAAATAATATTCTTTATCATTCTCATTATCATGTGATCCCAAACTCAGAAACTGTTGTCTACGGTTAAGTTTATGCCAAGTGCATCGAATATGTATTTTTGTTTCCAGGTTGATGAATTAGGATTCACAAAACAGGCTAGATTACATGATGACAGCGTTCTTCACAAAATGCTGATTACACATTTATCATGTTTGTTGGTGCACTTTAATTATAAATGCCACATTAGATGTTCAGAGGAAACCAGGAAAACCATTTAATTTACTTGCTGAGCACTAATTGGGTCTTCTTACATTCTTTTAAATTTCAAGAGGAATAACAAACTAACGTCTATAGAGCAACTACTGTGTTCCAGGGACTGTACTAGGTGTTTACATATATATCATTAATTCTTTACCTCAGAAATATGATTTTGAAGCTGGGCGTGGTGGTGCACGCTTGTAATCCCAGTACTTGGGAGGCTGAGACAGGAGGATCATAGGTTCACAGATAGCCTCAGCAACTTGTGAGGCCCTCCGCAACTTAGTGAGACCATGTTTCAAAATAAAGAATAAAATAGGGCTAGGGGTGTAGCTCAGAGGTAGAATGCCCCTGGGTTCAATCCACAGTACCACACACAAAAAAATATGAATTTGAGACTAACCTGTGTTACATGTAGCTATGCAATATTCCAGGGTATTAAAAATACTACAATATGTTTAACCAGTCTGCTTTGATGGATATCCAAGTTGTTTTCAATTTGGGGCTCCTATAACAATGTTTCTGTGAACGTTCCATATAGTTCTCTTGGTGCGCGTGTATGCGCATGGCAGAGAAAGTCCTGGAAAGTAGGGTCCAGGTATATTCAACTCTAGTATATAATGACATTTTCCCCAAATCTACTCCTATGGTGAGCATGCACAAGTTCTTATTGTCATTTTAAGAGAGTTTGAGGAATGAAAGATAATGAACAGATATTTTTGACTTCCGTATCTATACCTCTCATATGGATTTTAGGACATGCTCCAAATTACAGGTAATCCTGACTAAAAATAAGATCATTAGTCATAAACACCTGACTGTGTGTCTGTCCCACCTGGGTTGGTGCTGGAGAGTGTCTGACTGAGATGTACCCTCATCAATCATAAGCACCTGACTGTGTGTCTGTCCCACCTGACTTGGTGCTGGAGAGTGTCTGACTGAGATGTACCCTGTACAACACATGTCGGCTCCATGAGGGTTTAGCTGGTGTCCCTGCTTCTCCTTCAGCAAAGTTTAGTTTCATAATGTAAAGGTAGGCCGACATGTCATGAAAGTCCCAGCGTGTCACCTGCAGGCCACCTTCTACCTTCCATGAGTACCGGGGAGCTGGATAGAAGTGGGTGGCACTGGAGAGGCCAAGTGGGGCTGATCTGTTCTCTCATCCACTTAGTCTCTCTTCTGTGTCTCTGGGCCTCAAATGGGCCCTGGGTGACCACAGACTAGACTAATCACAGCCTGGGGTGGAGGGAGCGTATGGCCAGAGATGACACCATGTGCACTCCCAGAAACACTGACAGCGTTAAGGATGTGAGACACTAGCTCCATCTCCAAATAAGCAGGGTGGAATGCCTGTGAGCCACAACAAAATCCTCTGCTTTAATTTCTGTCCTCTCCTCGCCCATCCTCTAGTACCACTGGACATGAAGAAGTAGCACTGGATAACTGTATCATGTAGACATTATTTTGCTGCAAAGAAAAGACACCGCCACCACCCAGAAGTGCCAACAGGCTAAAGAGGTTGCACTACATCCCTCTCTACTGACCACCCTCTTCACGTCCCCTCCAGGGTTGTGGTCACTTTCCTGCAATGCTCTCTGTCGCAACTGCCTCTGGTGGACAGTTTGATTGTCATGGTACTAGTGTTAGCTTCCTTCATGGGAGCTGAATGAGTTCAGTTATTCTCAGCTTCCTACCTGACGACCACGGTATACAGGAGAGAGGGGCTATGTCTTAGATTCCCAGCAAAAATCCTGACATTCAAGATCCTGGAGCCATGCTTGAGCCATGAGTGGGGACTGTCCAGGACTGACTGGCTTGGACCTGGCTTCCTGGAACTAACTGGTCACTTTGGTGTGAGTAAGGGGAGATGTTACTGATTTAGAGGAAACAGAGTTCAGTCAAAAGACAGGGCTGATAGAGGAAGGAAACAGTTCAAATAACAGCCTGGCAATCTGGGAAGGTATTAGTACCAATTTCACTAACATGAACAGGGAATGAAGGTGGGAAGCGGGCTGGGATGTGGAGGGAGTGCACCATGAGCTGTGTGCATGTGTGTTTGTATCACTTTGAACCTCACTATGCTGCATACTTGCAGTGCAATAATAAAACGAATTTTTTAAAAAAAGACAGGGCTCTATCTGAGGTTACCTTTGCTTTCTCTACCTTCCACATATGGGAGAAAACATACAACTATTTGCTTTATGAGACTGGCTCATCTAGCTTAGCATACTTTTCCCAAGCTCCATCCATCTTCCTGAAAATGACATCATTCTGTTCTTCTTTATGGTGGAGTAAAATTCCATTGTGTGTCTATACCACAGTTCTGTGATCCACTTATCTGTTGATGGACACCTAGGCTGGTTCCATAATTTGGCTACTGTGAATAAAGAAGCAGAGACGCTAATGGAGTGATGGAGGGGACTTAAGGAAAGGAGGAATGGGGGTGGAGATGTAAAGAAGGTAACAGTTGAAACAATGTTTTGTATGTATATCTAATCACCAGTGTGTATCTCAAAGACGTGTACCTGGAAGGGGAGGGGTGGGAGCCAGAGGTAAGTGCTCCAAGAGTTGTGTGCATGTATGTTCCTATCATTCCGTAGCTCAGTAATTATGTGTAATTACAATGTACCAATAAAAGAATATGTAAATAAATATGTATTAAGTATATACATAAAAGACAGGGCTGGGTTAACCCTTGCCGAATGGCATGGTGTCCGTAGAGAACAAAGTGTGCACAGATGATGGGGTGAAAACTAGAGTCCACCACAGTGATTCAGACTGTTCCTTCTGGACTGAATAGTCAATAAGAAATATAAGACCTGTGTGAATAGGTACTTTCACATACCAAAGCTGTGTACGTTTTCTGGGGGAAGGGCCTATCACTCTCTTCAGATTACTATGGGAGTTTGTGACTTTAAAACAGCTAGTAATTATTGCTTTATGACTTGATTAGCTGACATGATTTATGAAGAACCATTAGTAACACCTCATAAATTAGGCTAAATTTCAAATATCCTTACAATGACTGAATTAGTTACTTATTCTCATCCAGGGTCATCCATTTCTCTGTGAAGGAATGATACACTGTGAGGCTCAGGCAGATCCCAAGGAAAGTTACTTACCCCTGCTCTGACCTGTCTCAGGTGCCCTCAGACCATTTCACATCTCCACGCATCTCAGTCTTCTAAGAAGTGACTTACACGAGGACTGCAGAATGGAAGGGAATCAATCTCCCTTCCCTTTTCCCTAAAACTCCACAGGGAAGAGTAGAAAGGCTTTCCTGGGGCAAAATAGTCCCCTGTGCCTGACTTGCTTCAAGTGGACTGATCTGCGGAGAGAAGAGTGTGTGTCTGCGGAGTACGCGGGATGGCAGGATGGACTGCCCCCTGTTCCTAGAGCAGACCCACAGGAGATGCTTCCTCCCCAGGCCTGGCTGGATAAAAGGCACGATAGCACAGCTCTCAGGAACGCCTTCTATTGCTAATCACTTGCTGCCAAGCCTGCCATCAGCAGGACTGGCTTTTCCCTGCAGCCCTGGGGAATTCTGATCCAGGATTAATGAGGGATTTAAGCAAATTGTTGGGCTATTTCTCATCTTGGACTGAAACATCAGGAAGCTAATGCAGTGGACAGCTAATTCAGAGCTAGTGAGGGACTTCAGTCTGCAAAGGCAAGAAGAGAAATGGACCCAGAAGTAAGCATAATGCTTCATTATCCTGACTTGCACAGATAATCCGCTGGTCTGCATTGAAAGCTCCCTCTTCTGAAATCATTCAGAGAACACACCTCAGTGTACAGAATGGTCCAGTCCTCATCAATGTCTCCTTGACAAATGTTTCAGGAAAGAATTGTAATAAATATGTCAGGGAAATTTATCATGGTGATCATTTTACATTTTTTTTTCCTTTTTCGTTCTTTCCTTAGCAGTTAGAAATGATATTTATTTGCTTCCCTCCAAATCCAAAGTTTTGAGGAGACGTCAAGTGTTGATCCATCTCCTAGGGAAACAACTTTGTTGAAAGCCCACGTCCCTTGCATGGCGAGCCAAATGGAAATCTGAAGAACCAGAGAAATCATGTTCCGACCACTGCAGTGTATCCTCCCCGACAACGGCCAGTCTGGATTCTCTCTTCATGTGTCTTATTAGCACATAAAATTAGCACATTTAAGTAGAACTGTTCCTTGTTTCTCTCTCTCCGTATTCTCAGGACTACTCACTTTTATTTTCCCAAGGTCCCTGTCATCATGTCAATCACAATACTCGTCCCATCTCTGCACCTGCAGAACCATGCTAATAGGTGCACATTAAATACTTCGTGAATATACCGCTATTACATGCTGTGAATTGTGTTTATATACCTGGCTTTGAATAGACCTGGCTTCTGCTTTCATAAAATTGATATCAAGAGGCTACCTGAGAATGAAAACAGACTAAGCTAAATAATTTGGGGAAACACTGGACTTGTTAAAAAGTTCCATAGCGAGGCCTTTCTCCAACGATTTATTGTGCTAATAAGCATGGCTGGTTTCGAGAAGACTGAACAGCCATGGGCTCATTTCCTTTCTCCCAGGGGTTATTCCATGAAGACATACTGCAAGAACGCGTCTTGAGAAGCCCCGTTTTCTTGGGTCATGAGACACTCCCCTCTCTGGGTTCACTGCTGAATTCCCTGTTTTTCCAGGGATATACCTTCCTCTGCTTTCTAAAAAAATGATAACAAATTCCATACTTTTCTTCTTATACTCCACAAGCCTGGATTCTGACTTTTCCTAACTTTGTTTTGAAATAATTTCAGATACATAAAAAGCTCTCGGTGCTTTTAATTTTTTGAGAACTCTCCACACCGGTTTCCACAGTGGCTCTACTAGCTTACATTCCTACCCATGGTGTGTGTAAGAGTTTCTGTTCTCCACATCCTCCCCAGAACGTGTTATTTTGGGGGGTTTTTGATAAGAGCCATTCTAACTGGGGTGAGGCGATAGCTCACTGCTTTCTGATTTACATTTCCTTGATGGCTGGTGAGGTTGAGCATTTATTTCTACATATACACTTGTGTGTTGCTTAACAACAGGGATGCATGCTGGGAAATTCATCACTAAGTGATTCTGTCATTGTGCAAACATCATAGGAGAGAGTTACATAAACCTAGAAGGCTACATCGTAACCTTATGGGGCCACTCGCTCATATACCAGCCATTACTGGATGAACCAACATTAACGTGTCACATGGCTTTATCCATCCGTCATGTGTGTGTCTTCTTTTGAAAAATGTCTATTGAGATCACTGAACCATTTTAAAATTGGGTTATCATTCATTCATTTATTTATTCATCTTATGTATTTATTTTTTGTTGTTGTTTTTCAGTCCTTTATAAATGCTTAGTATCAACCCCTGGCCAGATGTAGACTTGGAAGTATCTTCCCGGTTCTGCAGGTATCCATTCACTCTGCTCAATGTCTCCATGGTCCTGCAGAAGCCTTTTAGCTTGATGCAATCCTATTTGCCTCTTTGGGATTTTGTTGCCTGTGCTTTTGGGGTATTGGCCAATATCACATAGTACTTCCCCTGCGCTTTCAGTTGTCTCATAGTTTCAAGACTTCTATGTAACTCTTTAATCCACTTTGAGGATGTGTTTTGTAACTGGTGAGGTATAGGGGTCCAGTGTCAAGTGTTCTGCATGCAGAGAGCCAGTTTTCCTAGCCAGTTTTTAGCTTAGTCTGTTTCCATTCTCGAGCAGCCTCTTGATACCAATTTTATGAAAGCAGAAGCCAGGCCTGTTCAAAGCCAGGTTTATTATCACAATTCACAACACATAATAGAGGTGTATTCAGTAAGTATGTAATGTGCGTGTATTAGCATGGTTCTGCAGGTGCAGAGTACAAACCCCCATTGATTTTAGAGACCACCTTTCCCCCGGTGTGCGTTCCTGGTATCTTTGTCAAAAAAAAAGTTAAGCCGGGCGTGATGGCGCATGATTGTAATCCCAGTACTTTGGGAGGCGGAGACCAGAGGATCTGGGTTCGCGGCCAGCCTCAGCTCTCTCTCTCTCTCTCTCTCCCTGTCTCCCTCTCCCTCCCTCTCTCTCTCTCTCACTTAGTGAGGCCCTCCGCAACTTCGTGAGACCCGGTTTCAAAATAAAGTATAAAAAATAGGGCCGGGGGGTGTGGCGCGGAGGTAGAATGCTCCTGGGTTCAATCCCTGGTACCGCAAAAAAAAAAAAAAAAAAAGTTAGCTATAACATGTCCATTTACTTTCAGGGCCTCTATTCTATTTCACTGATCTGTGGGTTTGTGTTTATGCCAGTACCACGTTGGTCTGATTAATATATCTTTGTAGTATACTCTGAATTCTGGTTAGCAATCCCCTTCATACACAAAGAAAATGAAACCAGTATGTGAGAAGACACCTGTACTCCCATGTTTACTGCAGCACTTCTCCAACTAGCTAGAAATGGAATAAAAGTAAATGTTTATCAACAGATGAATGTATAAAATGTGGTATACATATACACAAGAACATACTACTCAGCCATAGAAAAGAATGAAATTCTGTAATGTTATAACACAGATAAGTTTGGAGGGCAGTATGTTAAATAATATATGCTAGGCACAGAAAGACAAGTACCACGTGATCTCATTCAAATGGGGACTCTAAAAAAACATTGATCTCATAGAACTTGAAAGAATAGGAGTTACCAGAGGCTGGTCAATGGGTACAACATTCCAATTAGACTGGAGAAATAAGTAGTTTTTCTATTGCATGGTGGGGTCACTACAGTTAGCAATAATGCTTTTTTTTTGTCAAAATAGCTAGGAGGATTTTGAATCCTCTCACCATGAAGAAACGATAAATGTTTTAGGTAATAAGTATGCTAATTATTTTAATTTGACCTTTATACAATGCATATATGAATAGAAACATCACATTGTTCCCCATAAATACATACAATTATTGTTTCAGCCAACAATAATAATAATACTTTTCAGAAAAAGTCACATATACAAGAGAAAATTCCTACATATCCCTCATGCATCTTCTCTAATTTTAACACATTGTGCGACCATAATACAATTATCAGTCAAGAAACAGATGTTGCTCCAACACTATTAACTAAAGAATTCATTTGGATTAACTCTACCTTTCCACTGGTATGCTTTTTCTGTTCTAGGCTCCAGCCCTGAGTCCCACATTGCATTTAGTTATGTCTTCTTAGTCTTAGTCTTCTTAGTCTCCTCTAATCCATGATTAGTACTTGGACTTCCACGATCTTGATGTTTTTGATAATTCCTGGATGGTCAGTTGTAGAACATCCCCGAATTTGGGATTGTCTGATCTTTTGTCCTGGTTAGGTTGAGGATATGCATTTCTAGCCCAAAGTAACACAGAAAAGATGTACCTTTCTCAATGCATTTTATCAAGAGGGATATAATCTTGGCCTTTCTCCTTACTAGGGGTATTTTCCTTGATGACCCATCTGAGTCTAGGTGGTAGCTGCCAGGTTTTTCCTCTGTGAACTTATTATGTTTATCTATGTAATTAATAAATACCTTCTTTTAGAATATGCAGGTTTCTTATTTCTCCTTTAACTCGGTAATTGTAGCAGGCAGAGGAGAGTCTTGCTTACCATAGTGACACCTGGGGTGATCATCAACAGGTGGTTTTCCAGTTGGCTCCTGTGCCCCCATCCTCTTCTTCAGCACTTCCTTAGTCTGTGACACCACAAGATGCCCTGTTCCAGCCCTGAATTCACCCACTACTCAAAGTACCCTCTTCCTTCTATTGGAAAATGGTATTGAAAATGTAACACCTGACCCGTGTCCTAGTAGCTTCGCTTCTGCCAGAATGTCACATAAATGAAGTCACAGTTTATAGGCTTTTGAGTCGGGCATCTTTCATTGGGTGTAGTTTTCATGAGATTCATCCACACTGCTACATATATCCCTAATTCATTCTTATGTTGCTGAGGAGCCATCAATTGTACGTGTAGCAGAATTTGCCCATCCATTCACCTGTGGATGCACACTTCAGCTGTTCCCAGTTGTTAATGACTGTGAAGAAAGCTTCTAGGAACAAATAAAGCTTCTATGAGCAACTGCATACAGGTTTCTGTGTGGCGTATCTGTAGTTCTCCAAGAGTGGAGAGACTGGTTTTTACTGTAGATGAGTGTCTACCTTCACAAGCGCCACCACACTGTTTTTCAAAATATCTGTGCCCTTTGTTCTCCCACCAGCCAAGTAAGAGAGCGGCCACTCATTCCACATCCTTGTCATTGTTTGCTCTTAGGAGTGAGGGATGGGGACGGATTACAAAAGGGCCCAAGAGGACATTCTGAGGTGATGTAAGTGTTCTTTATCTTGATTGTGGCCAATGTTACAGAATTATATACATGGTCAGCCGGGTGTGGTGGCGCACACTTGTAATCCCAGTACTTTGGGAGGCGGAGACCGGAGGATCCGGGTTCGCGGCCAG
>PVJS01000490.1:0-128124 GCA_004027185.1 Glis glis | reverse complement strand
TGGTGGTGCATGCTTGTAATCCCAGTACTTTGGGAGGCGGAGACCGGAGGATCCGGGTTCGCGGCCAGCCTCAACTCTCTCTCTCTCTCTGTCTCTGTCTCTCTCTCTCTCTCTCTCTCCTTAGTGAGGCCCTCCACAACTTTGTGAGACCCGGTTTCAAAATAAAGTATAAAAAATAGGGCCGGGGGGAGTAGCGCGGAGGTAGAACGCCCCTGCATTCAATCCCCGGTACCGCAAAAAGAAAAAAAAAAGAATTTTAGTAATTTAATGTAGGTCAAGTATTAAAAAGTACAGGCATGGCCTATGACCTTAATTTGAATGGTACAGATAATAAACTTGGTGAGGGTATAGAAAAAGAAAGAAAGAAAAGAAAGAAGAAAGAAAGAAAGAAAGAAAGAAAGAAAGAAAGAAAGAAAGTTGATTAGAGTTTCATGACATGAGCTTCTAAGTGTGCTATTTTCTGAAATAGAGTAACAGAAAGAGGGATATTTTAGGTTGAGATGACTAATACTGTAATAAAAACACAAAGTTATAAAGAGCTCTGAATGCTTCCTAGAGGTAAGCTGTAGCAGTGATATCTAAGAGCTTACAAGTCAGAAAACAAATCTGACCATAGATGTAAATTTGGACATGTTTGGTTTGTATTTAGAATATCCCCCTTGACCTCACAGAGACAAGGCAGCCACATTGGAGGCAGGGCTTTGCTGATGAGGGGCCCTGGAGGTGTGGCCTTGGGGATTATATATGGTCCTTCCTGTCTTGCTTCCAGCCTCTGCAGTGATGTGAGAGCAGAGAATTTGAACTCTCTCTGCTCCCTGCTCCATGCCCTGAGCTCTGCAGATGTAGTCTGCCCTAACACAGACTCAACCCCTGAAGTCTCCAGAACTGTTAGAAAACAAATCTTCTTTCTCTAAGTTGTCGTGGTCAGGTGTTTTGGATTATAGCAATGAGAATGCTGACTGAAACAGGATAATAATTTAAATACCATGGAATAATCTAATAATTTGTGTAAGAATACTATATATGAACAAATAGTACCAAACTGAATAGAGAGCTACATTAAAAAAAGAACAGTTTTGGGCAAGTTTATAGAGGAGAAGGAAAAAGAAACTGGAACAGAACACGGAGGTTTGTCATATGCTTGGGGTAAGGCTTACGCTGAATAAATGAATACATTAATGAATAAGCAATGTGTCTATACAAACTGATGGTTTGCAACTAGCCCTACTGGTTGACAAACATGGCTTGATGGTTGACCAAGAGGCTTGTAAAGATCTCACACTGAGAGATACTTGAGACTTTTTCCAAAGCCAATATTCCTGGTAAAGATCTTGGGGATTGGAGACAGAGATTCAGTCCAGGTGTGTGGGATGATAGAGCCACAGGGAGTTTCGGTTATTTAGATGTCTCTCAGACTCCTGCATTCATTGTATCAAAGCTCTGTATTGATAGCCTCATGTTAATATACACTGTGGAGTATGATAAATCTTTTCAAATATTCAAACTGGGGAAACCAATGCAACTGATTTTTATTATCTTTACTGATTGGTATGGGAACAGAAATACTTCATGGCAGAAGCAAGGAGCTAGGTTGACTTTTTCTAAGATTGACATTAAAACCAGGAATGTGCCGGGCGTGGTGGCACACGCTTGTAATCCCAGTACGTTGGGAGGCGGAGACTGGAGTATCCGGGTTCACGGCCAGCCTCAGCTCCCTCTCTCTCTCTCTCCCTCTCTCCCTGTCTCTCTCTCTCTCTCTACTTAGTGAGGCCCTCCGCAACTTTGTGAGACCCAGTTTCAAAATAAAGTATAAAAAATAGTACTGGGGGTGTAGCACGGAGGTAGAACACCCCTGGGTTCAATCCCCGGTACCGCAAAAAAACTAAATAAATAAAAAATAAAACCAGGAATGTGGTTGTGATTGGCCAATGATGAACATCAACACCTAATAGAGTTTATAATCATCTACAGTCCTCCTCTGCAGATAATCTGATTTTATACTAGCTAATGTGGTAGGAATTACCACCCTTACAACTTTCAAGTATTTGATGGAAGCACCAATCTCTGGAATATTCTAAGAAGTTTATTTGTATTTGTTTGTTATCTTTGTAGGGTGAAAGGACAATTTCAGAAGTTTCTTACAACTTGAGTTTTTTTATAATTCTGTCTCTTGATACATGGGTCAGAAAATCAACAGAAGTAATCTACCAGCAACTAATTTTATTTATTCCTTCTGTACATACTAGATTTGTGGAAGTAAATATCAAGTTTCCTCAGCCCACTCAATTTACTATGAGATGACTTGGGCAATGTCTCCATTTAATACCTGACTTCCTGTGGCCCAGTCAGAGAACCATAATGGATTGAATGTTGTTTGTAAAACAATACCTAATACCTTGAATTATATACTTATATATGTTTATATACTACCCATGCCTTAATTTAATTCTGGAAAAAAGAGGTAAGAACATCTGAGAGGATAGAGAAAAGTAAAGTCAGTGACTCCTTTGACCAAAGCAGGGCAGTTAAAGTGATTCATGGGGGAGGCTTTGCAATATGAATCTTGCTGAACTATTTGAAAGTAAGTTGCAAATATGAGTTTTAAAGCCATCGATGAGCCGGGCATGGTGGCGCACGCTTGTAATCCCAGTACTTTGGGAGGCGGAGACCGGAGGATCTGGGTTTGCTGCCAGCCTCAGCTCCCTCGCTCTCTCTCTCTCTCTCTCTCTCTCTCTCCTTAGTGAGGCCCTCCGCAACTTTGTGAGACCCAGTTTCAAAATAAAGTATAAAAAAAAAAATAGGGCCAGGGGTGTAGCGCGGAGGTAGAACGCCCCTGCGTTCAATCCCTGGTACCAGTTTATATATTTTTGCAGAAATAAGGACATTCTCTTAGGCAATAAATGGGAAATTTTCAAATTCTGGGTTATTTATTATTAACAAAATGTGATTATTTTACATATAATTTATATTTTACCAATGGCTCCAGAGCCATTTAGAGTTTTAAAAATGCTGCCTCCATTCTAGAAATACATTGCACTCATCACATGACTTTAGTTTTCTTTAATCTGAAAGAACTCCTCAGCCTTTCTTTAGGTTTTCTTTATATTGAGGTCTTTATACTACAATCTAATTGAAAAATATTGCAATATAGGACATATTAAAATGTTCCATTATGTTTGTCTACTTTACAGTTTCCTCATGAACAATGATGCTGTGGTCAGGAATGACTCCTTTATTCCCATTCTCTTGAGTGTTCAGCCTTTAGAGTTTACTCCTTATAGGAAGGCAGGGAAGTCTTATATTTCAACATCAGTGAATAGAAGCAGTCACTGAGTCCAGGTATCAATTAGCCTATCTAACAGACTTTTTAATCAAGTCCCTGATGACTGAATAGACATTTTACATTCTCATTTTCATTCAAGTGCACCACGTCAATAAATTTGACATAAGCCTTCTGTTCTGCCTATATCTCTCGAATACCTTTAAAATCCATTACTACCCTCATATGCTTCCCAGAATTCTGCCAATAGAGATGGTTACACCTTCCACAAACAAGTCTTTTAACATTTTCCGTGCATCATTGATCTCATCTGGGAATCATCTTTGTTCTTCTCTAAGTCTTGTTAGTCACTAATTCTTATTATAGGCCTGGAGTCAATGAGGAGTAGTAAAAGTCATTCCTGGGGAGAATCTTCATCAATTTGTAAAAGAAAAATGTTCAAGGTTGAGTCGTTGAAAAACTTTTATGCAGGGAAATCAGTTTTCTTCAGAAAGGTGAATACTGATCCTTCCAGTTCCAACAAATCACTATGAGTTTCCTCCTTGCTTCCTCCGCTTCTGTAGTTGCATTTCCTTTTTATTTGTCTTCTGACCTTAGATTTATCTGGACTTTAGAATTTTACCAGTATAGATTCAATTAATCTGAATATAATCGCATGATCTGATATGATATGATACAGTATGAATTGATACCTAAAAAGGAAATTCAATCCCTAAATATTATAAATTGCATCTGAAACATTCAATTTATTTTGTTTTGCACAAACTCATAATTACCTGGCAAAGTCAAATAAAAATAAAGGGACAAATGTCCAGTGAAATTTCTTTTAGGGATAAATAATGAGACTGGAATCCAGGACACACATGTATAGGCACGGGGGTCACCTTCAGTAAATCGGGAGAACAAATGGGAAGGTTAGGAGTTTTATTAGGACAGAGAAATTTATCTACATCATTAGGAAATAAAGTTCATTAACACTTTTCCTTGCTTCAGGGAATTGTGGAGCTCTTGTTGGCAAGTAGGGGCAATTATTATGTAGAACTAGTTATAAGGTAATAGTTACAAGGTAAAAGTTCTGTCCTCCGTTGCTATGTAAACATAGTCTTAAAGCTAGGGAAGGGTGTTTTCTGGGGTTGGCCTGTGAGATAGTCCCAGGAGCAGGTGGGTGTCGGGGTGTCAGTTACCTGAATGCTTCCCTTTCTTTCCCTTGGCCCCTCAACTGAATTTTAATGTAGTATGACAGGAAGGACCACAGTTCGTATAATGAATTTTCACATAGCCACCTCATTATCAATAATTTGGCTATTTGAAGAAGTGGAAAATAAGTCATGGTATTCATACTTATCCAAAATTACTTTTTGTCTTTCTTTTAAGAATAATCAAATCAATTGTCATTTTATCCTTAAAATTTCAAACTGAGGAAATGATCAATAGACATAATTGTAGTCATTTGTTAAATCTATTTTATATTCTATTACAAAATCTATGGCTATTTCTTCAAAGATAATACCCAGGCATTTTATACCACAGAAATGTTGGGAGACAAGAATGTCCATAATGGCTACCTCATTCATACAATTCCAAAACATGAATTAAAACTTACTTTAGTCACAGTTGCAAGTGTTAATTTTCGTAACTTCTGTGGAGACAGCCAATTTATGCTGGTATATATACTATTTCCAATATACTGGTGTCTATATTAGCTACTGTCAATGTAAAAAGTTAATTTTTTAAACATATAATAATAGAATGAATATTTCATGCTTATGTAAATGAATTAGGAAGACTACAACAACCTGTAACCAAAATGAAACAACCATACAAACAAAAAGATTGATATACACTTAATTCGTTTTTTATTTAGTCCTGGGTATTGAACCCAAGGCCTTCCACACTGAGCTGCATCTCTAGCCCTTTTTATTTCATATTTTAAGACAGGATCTTGCAAAATTGCCCAGACTGGCTTCAAACATGTGATCATTCTACCTCAGTCTCTCCAGTAGCTGGGATTATAACCTTAATTAGTTAGGCTTTGAAATCCTTTGAATCTTGGAAGAAAATAATATGAATTGATATATTATGGTAGAAAGGATTATCTAAAGGTGAATAATTTCCATATAACATTGAAAAGTTCTTTTCCACTCTGATAAAATTATAATTGTCAATGTGATTATCCAATAAGTGTCTTAGAAAAAATCACTTCATATAATACTATATTTTGTTAATTCATAAGTATATTATGTTAATTCATAATTTATAAAATTAAAATTAAAAACATTTGATCTGTTTTTCCTTCAGAAAAATTAAAGTGTAAAATTTATGAATTTAATATATCTTCATCATTATAATAGTTAAGAGCCACAGAGTTTTAAAACTTATTTTAATACCTACATTAAAAATGATAGTTGCAGCCAGGCATGGTGGTGCATGCCTGTAATCTCAGTACTTGGGAGTCTGAGACAGGAGGATCACAGGTTTGAGGACAGCCTCCGCAAGTAGTGAGACTCTCATCAACCTATGAGACCCTGTTTCAAAATAAAATAAAATATGGCTGGGGGTGTAGCTTGGAGGTAGAATGCCCCTGGGTTCAATCCCCAGAACCACAAAAAAATGATAGTTGCATATCATTATCTTACATATCCAATTATTAGAAAATATATAATATGTGTCTATAGAAAATAAGAAATTTATTTTTTTCTTGAGAAGGCAGTGATATTATCTCTATACACTTAATTAAAAAAGATATATTGTGAACTATAAACTATTGAATATTAACATGAAGAAATACTGGAAGACAGAAACTGAAAGGTTGCTACCTATTTTATGAATAAATAAGTGAAAATAGATTATAAAATGGTATTTCATTTTGAAAAACATAAATATGTAATTTCTTATTTTTTTTGCGGTACTGGGGATTGAACTCAGGGGCGTTCTACCTCCGCGCTACGCCCCCGGCCCTATTTTTTTTTGTACTTTATTTTGAAACCGGGTCTCACAAAGTTGCGGAGGACCTCACTAGGTAGAGAGAGAGAGACAGGGAGAGAGAGAGAGAGAGAGAGAGAGAGCCAGCTGAGGCTGGCCGCGAACCCGGATCCTCTGGTCTCCGCCTCCCAAAGTACTAGGATTACAAGCATGCGCCACCACGCCCGGCAATATGTAATTTCTTATAGCTTTGATTCCAAAATATGCACCTCACTGAGTTATATATAATTTCTAAATGAATATTTTCCACTATTGAATTTTATATTATTATTACATCAGCTTAGAAACATTTAATAGACTTTTATTGTATTCAATATTTCAGTACTACAAAATCTGCTTTGTACCTACGTGAACTAGTAAATCATTTGAATGATTGAAATTAGTAAATTAACACATTGAAAGTTTAGGTTGGATTATATCTCATTTAAATGCTGAGCATTTAACTGTAAAGTATTTGAGATGTTACCTTACCTGTTTAATTATATATTTATATGAATATAGGTACAGAAATTACAGATACAACAGAGATATGGAGATAGATGGAGCTGTAGATACAGTTGTAGATAGATAGTAAAAGAAAAGAGTCTTGGTCAGACTTGATTTACTCACAGCAGTAACAAGAAGTAGATTAATGTGGCAACACTGATCTCAAATGAATGAGTATGACTTTTATGTAGATGAAGAATGCAAAAATCCCAATTTCTGTGCTTATATTGAAGAGAGAAAGTTGCCTCCCACTTCCAGAGAGAGAGAGAGAGAGGGAGAGAGAGAGAGAGAGAGAGAGAGAAAGAGAGAGAAATTCTAATCTCTTCATTATAAATACATTCTTTTCTCTGAAAAAGAGTGTTTGTGTTCTGGGTCTCTATCTTTTGAAATTTAAATAAATCTCTCCAAGGGAAACAGTAGATAAGTGTCTCCAAGTTCATAGCCCAGGATTTTATGCCTTTTGAAATATAAACACATAGGAAGATAATTGTTTAAAACCTCTGGAGACCTCCAGCTATTCAGCCACCCTTTCTGCTAACCCAGGTCACTACCCTGGAATGCAAAAATTTAGTTCTTGGGGAGATAAGAGGAGGTTTTCTTATTCTTCAGATGGGATAATAAAGAGACAAGTGGCCGCAGATTTAATACTCATGGCATGTAAAAAACAAACGTTTCTGGGGGAAGTAAAACCAAGTAATATTTGTCTTTGTAGCATATCAATTTCACATATCAGGAGGTTAGGGCTTTGCAAGAACACTGAGAAATCCAGCAGAGATTTAGCTTCTCTTATTAGGTACTTTTGATATCTTCTGTAATAACACTATTTTTATTGATATGTGAATTAATGAGCATATAAAAAGCAAAGAATGTCTCAAAACAAACATAATCCCTCATAACTTTCCAAGGACTAGCTTGATAGAATATTTGCATTGAGAAAGGCTAAAAGGGCTATTTAGAACACAGCTCTATTTATTTCAGATTGATTCCACCAGTAATAATGGATGGGTATCAGGTCAGTTCCTAAATAACCACAATCTACTCTGGCAGATTACTTCTTCCATTATTTTGAATTTGGTTTTTAAGAAAACAGAACTTTATTGTATGTTTAATAATTTACACTGTAAACTTAATTCCTTTATTCAGGTTGATTGCTAGGGGTGAGTTATTTTCATTTAAAATGAAGGAAGGAGGAAAAAAACAAGAGAGAAAGGAAAGGAGTAAGCAGGGAGGAAAGACTGAGGAAGACTCCCTGACAGCTAACAGCTGGCCACTGGTTGCTGGGAGCTAAGCTACAGGTTTCTCAAATAAACATACACAATCTTCACAGAATGGCAACAATATAGAGAAAAGGCCACTAATATGAAATAATCAGACAAGACCACTCCATTATAGAAAGAATTATGGGATGGAGCATTCCGTGATTACTAAATAAATACCCATTTTCCTCTCTTGTTTAATATGACTGCAGGACTGTCATTCCTCTACTAATGGCAAGCATAGCTCTTTTTTATGTTTTTTTTAAACTTGCCATGCCATGTAGGCCTGTTATCTGAATTATTTTCTCTTTCCAAAAGAGTACATGCCCTTTTACAAGTCTATGTTAATGAACATATAATTTTATCATTTTAGAATGATTACCTAAATATTTTATTTTTAATGGTAGTGTAATATAAATGCCATATAGTGCACAAACTAGGAGCACACTCTGTTCTGACTTTATAGACTGAATACATCCATGTAACTCGTAGTCTGATCAACTTATGGAGGAATTACCATCTCCCTGGGAACCTCCTTCTTATCAGTCTTTATCTCTTTTGGCCCCAAATGTCCATCTAACATAGCTACTATTCTGAGGTCTCTTAACTTTAGTGGCTATAAAAATGTTTGCTGACTAATTCTGTAAATATATAATAGGCAACTGGAGAACAAATATGTGATTGAACATACTGGAACTAAATTTTAGATGTGACTATATTCATTAAATTCTTTCATTACCGAAAAAATGGAGTTATCCATCTCTTTCTCTGGTGGCATTTAAAATCTGGTATTCTAATCTTCTGTGATTCTCCATTCAGTTGGCCTCTTTATTCTTGAGAACTATGATTATTGTTCACTGACAATTAGCTTCTTGTAATTAAAAATATCATTTCAAATTACTAGGTGTCTTAAGGGATTGGATTTGATTTAAAAAATCTGTAACTATTTTGTATATGTGGATTACTTTGTCACCGTATCTTGTAAACCTACTGTTTCTCTCATTCATTGGCTGATGCCTATTTTTTCAATGTCTTTTTGACAATTCTCGAAAGTGAAACAATGTTCAAACATTCATCTTTGGTAATTCTTCCTTCAAAGATGCTCACTTATTTCACTTCTATAGCTTTTAAGATATAGGAAGATTTCAAGGAGACTATGGAACTTATAGTTTGTGGTTTTTATTCACAATCCCTCTGTCCACTTCTGGAAAGGTATTTCATTTTTATAAATTTGTTTGTTATTGAAGATTAGCAAAGAATAAATATAAAATAAAACAGACCAGTGAAAACCTTAGTAAACAATTAAAAAAGAAATACATGCTCATTTTTGGTACTAATATAAAGATAAAATATTCAGTGAAGATGGGGACTGTTTGATATTTATAATGATTTTGAAATGCCTTTTTTAAAACTACAATGATAAAGTGGTCTTGTTTGCTTTTATTTGGAAATGTAAAAGATACATTTTGATAGCAATTTCACTAAATTCATAGTAACATTTTATGTTACTGATATATTAATCAAAACATATGTGATATTATAAATAAGAGCTCAATGTGTTACACAGATGAAATTGATGCATAGTTATTACGAATAGCAATACAACTCCAGATATTTTGGAAAATTAAAGTTAGGTAAGTTTCCTATTTGCTCTATTAAAATACAAACTCATGTAATTATAAAATTTTATTGCCACTGTGAAACATGAATATCAGTATAAAGTAAGAATTGTCAATAATCATAATAATAAAATGTCAGCTAAAAAAAACTCAAACCAAAACTAAAACCACTTTCTCTTTAACATTATCCAACTTAAGGGTCCTATCTGTTAAGGAAAATTTTGAGTAAAAACTTGGTTCTAAATTGTGGCCTGTTAGGGCATTCTGGTACATACCTGAATTCTCAATAGTTGGGAGGCTGAGACAGGAGGATTGAAGGCTCAAGGCCAGCCTCAGAAAATTAGCAAGACCCTCAGCAACTTAGTAAGAACCTTTTACAAAATTCAAAATAAATAAATAATTAAAATGGGCTTGAGGTGTAGCATGGAGCTAGAATGACCCTGGGTTGAATCCCCAGTACATAAATAAATAAATGAATACATACATAAACTGTGGCATGGAGGTCCATTGATCTGGACTGTTAAATCAACAAATGGGTTCTATTTTCCATTTGAATCATTTAAAAGTTTTTAGTGAAATGTAAAGACATTTGATTCTAGAGATAGAGCATCAAGTAAGAGATACTCTATTTCATATTTAAAATCAAGGTCTATGCAATATAATTCCTTTTAGTATTTTTTATTTTGTTATGTTTATTCAGTTGTATTGATATGAAAAACATGATGGCTAATTTTATGTGTCAACTTGACTGGTCTAAGAGATACCCAGATAGCTGGTAAAACATTATTTCTGAGTGTGCTTAGGAGGATGCTTCTAGAAGAAATGAGTGTTTGGCTAAGTAGACAAAGAAGACTCACCATAACAAACGTAGGCCAGCATCCTCTGTTCTGTTGAGGGCTCCATATAGCTAAAATGTTGAAGAGAAGACAATGCTTTTTCTTTTCTTGAGCTGTGGCATTAGTCTTCTCTTGCCCTCACACTTACAGCACTCTGTTCTCATGGCTTAGGAGCAGGCTGGCTGGGTCCAAACTTACATCGCTGGCTTTCCTCATTCTCCAGTTTTCAGATGACACATCATGGAACTTCTCATTTTCCATCATTGTGTGAGCCAATTCCTATAATAAATTTCCTCTGATATATTTATATATACATCATATTATTATTTATGTTTCTCTGGAGAATGCTAACTAAAAAAGGAATGCCAAAAAGAGAAAAAGTATATTGTCTTTAATTTTTAAATGGTATCTAATGTTTTTCATCTAGATATACTAATTTTTTTGACAAATTTATTATTTTTGATGTGATTACTATCATCTGAACTTTTTGATAGAGAATGTTGATCTGGCAGTAGAAATTCTTTCTTTTGTCTGTGAAACTTGTCTTCAAGAAATAATAAAACATAAATATCATTATGATACATGCAGTGAAAGAAAATTATAAGCTATTAATATAAATTATGATACAAAAATGTAACTTATTTATTTGCCACATGTTGCTTTATCATCTGCTCAAATAACAACTAAATTGCAATTCAAAATCTATATGAAAAAGTTCTGAAATAAGAATCAAAATGAAGAAGCTGGAAAGTGAAATATAAAATTAAAAATAGATTTTAAAGGTGCATTGTCTATATTCCAATTTTGGGTTAAACATTTGCTAGTCAGAAGAGCCCAAAGAAGATATAGAATACTACAAGATCCAATTTCTCAATATGTAAAGTGGGAATACATAATATTCCTGTTAAATTCAGAAAAGAGGTGTGGATCATCAAGTGAAATAATGCATACATAAGTGCTCTGTATGCTTTACAACATTAAGCAAATATAATAAGCTAACCTAAAAGTTTGACTTTTAAAAATTTGGTACACAGATTGTTACTGTCATGAGTTTTATTCACTTGAAAAAATTCTCCCTCTTCTACTATAATATTCACTTTCACATGTAGTGTTTTAGGTTTTCACAATTGCAAACTAAAATATTACCAATGTTGCTACCAGTTATACACATTTATTCTAATACAAAAGAAGTTCTTTTCAATTTTCATTTTAACTCAGGTGGTCCCAGAAATTGGTAATGTATGAAGTTCACCAATAGTAATACCCTTGACACTAAATTATCAGATAAATGGCATGTCAGTTCTCATTTATATTCCTGAATGTCTGGCAAAGAGTGACAGATGCTCAGAACTTATAATTTGGTGTCACATTAGCTCAATGAATGTAGCAATTTCCATAAGAAAACACATATGAAATTAAATTTTGAAGATCAAGACAATGCTTTCTATGAGACAAAGTATTGAAGGGATATATTTAATAATTCTGACACTATCTTTGAAGAAATAGGAAATGGACAACTGAAAACATTCCTGAGAGATTGTGAGCACTCTATTTTTCTTGTTTAGAGCATTAGATAAATAAGTATATTTGAATAACAATCCAGTGTAAATCTGTGGTGTCCAAGGATCCACATAAGGTTGTTCATTTTGATATTGCCATGACTTAACTCATTTTCATATTGGTGAAAAATGACTACTAAAATATTTAATTCTTTTTCATTTTTTCAGATTTTTTTTTGTTATGGATGTAGGCAAGCTCCAGAAAGCTGTTTAGTTCCTCCTGAGAGTGCATTAAAGCATATCTTAAAACAGATACCATGCAGTGAAGGCACCATGGGCTATATAAATGTAGCTGGAAAAGAAGATTTTTATTTAAGACAAAAAAAAAATTAGCTGATTGTGGTGAGTAGGTGGGTGATTTCAAATGGAAATGTTCTTCAAGTCAAAACGATTAGCTGATTGTGCTGGGTAGGTGGGTGATTTCGAATGGAAGTACCCTTTTCAAGTGAAGAACACGTCTTATAGAGACGGAAGGAAGGGGGCCTGAAGTAAACGTTTGTTCACATCAAAGAAATAAAGAAAATGTAAAGGCTCTGCTAGTTCTTTTGAGTTCCTTAAAGCTTTGAGGCTTGTTTCAGTTGGCCTGTTCATTATCACAGTACCTTCCTATAGTTTTGGATAAGGAAATATAGACCTTGAGTTGAGTACAGGATAGCCAAACAAGAGTTCCCATTAAATGAATACAGATATGAATTTCAAGAGAGAAGCCAGAAAGAAAAAGGGTAAAATATTGTACCTCTCTGGAAGGAAAGAAGGAGGGAGGAGGAAATATCTGAAGACCTAAATAAGAAGGCAAGCACATTGAATACAAGTCTTGTGGGAGCTCAGGTGTGGTGAGGGACTTTAAAAAAAACTATGCATGACATTAGCAACTGATCCTTTGTGTTTCTATACAATTCCTCCACTAACAAAAACCTCCACTAAAATTTTGCTGCCAAAAAAAATCCTGTCTGATACTGATAGTGTTTCATGGAAATACAGAGAATTGGTTCACTGTTTCAAATTTGTTGGCTAATTTATAAATGTAAAAATATTTTACTAGCCTCAGGAAGCAAGGCAGGTTGAAGTGAACATTTCAGGAATAGTATAATATCAAACTGAGAAATAACTATAAGAGCGATAATTGAGCCTCTGAGAATCCTAGAATTTGGAGGCAATGCTGGACTTCCACTCTTTGAGGAGTGGATAATCAATTAATTTGTATTAAATCTTAATATGACGAAATTCTTCAAAAAGTCTAGAGCTTCTGGAGCCATCTGAACAGCATAGTTTATCAAAGCAACAGAGTGGTACCAGTAATCCGTGGCAGAGCTGATTCAAAGATTCAACTCCACATGATCAGTTGGTGCCCTTCTTTTATTCCCAAATATGTTCTCTATTTTTTTCCTTAAAAATGGTCCCTTAGGTTAAATGTAAGTGTATAGATTAAACAACTTAAATAATAATATTAAATTTGTTCACACATGTACTCTATATAATGAGATGGTCCTTAACTAAAACTCCACTAGCAAATATTTCCTAATAAAACCCTGTGCATTCAGATACCTCTGCTCCTTGGCCTTGACTTTGAATAGTATTTCTGGATATCATTCCAGTCAATGAAGGGTTGGCACGGCACAATTAATGGCTTTATTAACCAACTTCTTATATGGCCTATTATTTTCTGATCTCTTTGAGGCTGTTTTCATCAAAAAATAAGCATGAGAAAATCATTTTGTAATTGGAATCCTAATAATAAAATGAACCCAAAGAACATGGATAGGGTGCATATCATTTCTTTCTCTTCTGCAATCTTCCTTTTCTTCTACAATCATCCATTCAAAAGTATGGAGAATATCAAATCTAAGTTTTAGGAATAACAGTGAGGTAAAAAAAAAGTATCCCTGCTTTAAGAAGCTAATACTCTGGTTGTTAAACAGATAATAAGCATAGAAAAAATTCTAAGTTGAGATATGCTATAGAAATATTAAGATAAAGGAATAAATAATATAAAGGGATAAGATAAAGGGATAAATAATATAAATAATATAAGATAAATAAGATAAATAATAAATAAGATAAATAACAATAAATAAGATAGATAATATAAATAATATAAGATAAATAAGATAAAGGGATAAATAATATAAAGGGATTATATAATTTTTTAATGAGGGGATACTATAGGTCTTAGGGATAAGATAATGTCTAAAATACAAGCCTGATTCTGTATCTGATTCTGTCACCCTGTACCTGAAAATATAAGCTCAGCAACTCCTAATATTTATATTTTAGTATCTAATAAAGTATGTACACACACACACACATATATATATACATATATATATATATGTATATATATATATATATATATATATTTCTCATTTACCTCTGGATAGAGAAAAGATTTAGGCAAGAATTTATGTTCTATATATTTGTTATGTTCAGAGTTCCTCACTGTGCATTATTGAGTTGATTTAAGAACAAAATGGCAAGCTGGGCATGGTGGCGCACACTTGTAATCCCAGTACTTTGGGAGGCAGAGACCGGAGGATTCGGATTCGCGGCCAGCCTCAGCTCTCTCTTTCTCTTTCTCTCTCTCTCTCTCTGTCTCTCTCTATCTCCCTCTGCCTCTCCCTGTCTCTCTCTCTTTACTTAGTGAAGGCCCTCCGCAACCTCGTGAGACCTGGTTTCAAAAATAAAGTATAAAAACATAGGGCTGGGGGTGTAGCGCAGAGGTAGAATGACCCTGGGTTCAATCCCCGGTACCGCAAAAAAAAAAAAAGAACAAAATGGCAAATTTATGCAATCCTAGTACTTGGGAGGCTGAAACAGGAGAATCACGGGTTTTGAGACATGAGAATCTCAGGTTTGAGCCTAAAACTCATAACTTAGTGAGACCCTACTTCAAAATAAAAATTAAAAATTGTCTGGGATGTAGCTCAGAAGGTAGAACACTCCGGGTTCATTCCCCATCTCTCTGTCTCTCTGTATCTCTCTCTGTCTCTCTGCTTCTCTCTCTCTCTCTCTCTCTCTCTCTCTCTCTCACACACACACACACACACACACACACACACACACAGGAACCTAATGATATGTTAATAGATATGGGAAGTTCACAGTCCTCTGGAGGAATGACATACTTTTTCTAGGCTGATTTTCTGGGAAATATTTCATATATCACAATACAGAACTGGGATACAAAGTAAGTTTATATATTTACTTTAATAGTGAGTTTTATATTAATTTTATAAACTGTTATTTTGCATCTCTTTGTTTCAACTTTTCAACTGAACTTCTTGCGTTTCTTATAAAGCATGTTTAGTTGTAGTGTACTTGGTCAGCTTTTGTTATCTGGCAAAATCTCTCTCTCTTACACTTTTGAAGGGAAGTTTTGCCAGGTATAATATTCTTTTTTTTTTTTTTTGCGGTACTGGGGATTGAACCCAGGGGTATTCTAACTCCAAGCTACACCCCAGCACTATTTTTTGTTCTTTATTTTGAAACAGGGTCTCACTAAGTTGAGGAGGACCTCACTAAGTAGCTGAGGCTGACTGTGAACCCGGATCCTCTGGTCTCAGTCTCCCAAGTACTGGGATTACAAGCGTGTGCCACCACGCCCGGCTCAGGTGTGGTATTCTTGGTTGATATTATTTCTCTTAGCACTTTGAATATACATTTCCACTCCCTACTGACCTGCAGGTTTATGCTTCAAAAATCTGCTTAGAGTCTTATGGCGCTTCTTTTCTAAGTAAAAGTTATTTTTATCTTGCTGCTTTCAAAATCCTTTTTTGTCTTTAACATTTTGGGGAGTCTGTCAAAATATCTTAACTTCTCTGCTGTTTTTCTCTTTTTTATGCTTTTATTTGGTGCATTATAAATATATATCATATTGGGGTATAAAGGATAGAAACATATCTGCACACAACTCTTGGAATACATCCCTCTGGGAGCCACTTCCCCTTCTCCCTATCTCTTCCCATACATGTGTTTGAGATTTGAATTGGTAATTTTTTATACATACGTATCTTGGTACAGTCTTCTTTCCATTCATTCTACTTGGTATCTTTTGGGTTTCATAAATCAGGATATCATCCTCTCTCCCAAAATTTGACAAGTCAAAGTAGATTTCAATCTTTGTTTTGAATAAAGTCTACTCATACCTTAAATGAAAATCTTGATATAAAGGCTAATATTACCATGATAATTTTAAAACACTATAATTTATTTTAAGGAGGGTTTAATGTCACTGTGACTATCAAAATGATTAACATCATGGTTTTGAAAAATACAGTCCACAAAATGGTAAGCTTTTATATTATATAAAATTTTATATTGGAATTTTCTCATTGTAATAGTATTTTCTAATACTATTACAATGTATTTTCTAATACTTAGAAAAATACATTTTCTAAGTCTCACATATTATATTAAAATTCTTATTTCATGCTTTTTTAAAAATTGCAAATTTGAAATACAATTTTAAAACAAAAATACCAATAGCAGTCCTTTCCAAATCACATCACTGTTTAACTACTTATCCATAGAAACAACATAGTGTATTTATTCATTTATTTATACTTATTTATTTTTACAGTACTGAGGATCAATCTCAGGGGTGCTCTACTATTGAACTACATTCCCGTCACATTTTATATTTTATTTTTAGACAAGGTCTTGTTAAAGTGCTCAAGCTGGCCTTGAACCTGCAACCCTCCTGCCTCAGCTTCCCAAGTCACTGGGATTACAGGGGTATGCTACCTTGCCTGGCTAACATAACAAGTTAGAAAAAATATCTCACAGTGCACAATGTCAGCCTAGAAAATGGTGTAGCATGGTTTAAAGAGGTGGAAGACAAGTCTTAAGTATGCCTCATGGTGAGATATGGATTAGGATTTAGTAAAAACATTGGATAAATGCTTAAATACTCTAAGATGATGACAGTAATGATGGTGATTGCTGGAGTTAATTTCCCAAGAAAGTATCTGGAGAGAATTCTTATCAAAACGAAAATTAGAAATACATTTAAAACTGAATGTGTTTGTGTTTTAATTCCTCTCCACATATCTGTAAAATGTTTTCCCCACAGGTGGCTATTATTAGTTCTCTCAGAAGATGATTTAACAATTTAATAATTGGTAAGAACAATCAATAGACATAAATCAAATTGAACATTTGTAGAAAAATTTGTTAAGCTTTTAGATGCCATATTGCTATTGTTAAAGCTTTGCTCTACACCTGAAAATAATTAGTCTATGAAAAATGGGTAATATTGGTTCATTCGCTCTGGTTGGACACAGACACTCATAATGTATTAGTGCATACTTATAATAACTGTTGATACATTTATAAATTTAGCACATATACTACATTTATTATATTAGGCCTTGAAAGCTTTTATTTGATCCACATACATATGTATTGTCTTTTAGTCAATATGGCCTTAAGAAACAGGAATAATTACTCAATGAGACAACAGAAAAAATAATGTTAAAGTACAATATAATCTTACATGCAACACTTTAATCCCTCATCTTTTAAGCACAATTATCAAAGAAAGTGTTCACCAAGTGAAATAAGCTAGACTTAGAGAGTCAAGGGTAATGTATTTTCTATCTCATATGTAGAAGCTATAGAAAAAAGAGGAAAGAAAAGAAACCTCTTGAGAACAGGAGAAAAACCAATGGAGTAGTGAAAGTAGATCAGGGGAGGGAAGAGGAGAGGAAAAGGAGAGGTACAGGGAAAGAAACAATCAAATTATGCTATGTGCATATACGAATGTATCATTGTGGATTTCACTATTACGTATACTTAAAATGCACCAATAGACATTTTGAAATTTAAAATCATGATCAGATGGAATTGCACATTTGTCAAAATGTCTAATATAAAAAGATGATGTAGTGGATGTTATAAAGTGCTGCATAGATCTGTCCTTGAAAAGAGAAATGCTCATTTCCTGAATTGCTGAGAATATTAGCAGTCAGTTTAATCACAAGTCCAAGTTTATGCCTCCTTCTCAGTGGCAATATGCACATAAGAGCTGATCGACACAGAGTCATAAAGACCTGGCCCTTCACACCAAGTTAGGAGAGCTCTGAACATCAATTTTAATTTCAAACCTTTCCATAGATTTGGCTGAGATCTTTGCTGTCTTTGTTGAATCATAGTTTAACTTCAACTTCTGACCAATCCTGCTTCCTCCCTTTCCTACAGAGGTGTTGATTTCTGAAAGAATTTCTGACAAGGTTTTCTGTATAGAGCTTGGTTCTCAAGGAATTTGACCGATGATAGTAGTAGGAGTGGCCTGAGAAGCCAGAGTTTAGTGGAATTTTGGATCCAGATCACTATGCAGAGTGACAGTAAGGGCCCCATAACTGGCTGTAGGTAGAGACCATGGTATGTGACAAAATTATAAATGCGTAAACATTCACTGAGATGATAATCCAGTACATGAAATCTACGATGATATACCAGAGTATGGGAATATACTTATATACTTACATGTATATATATATGTAATATATATGATATACAAGTATATATATATATAATATATATCAGTCATTTAGGAAATATATGGAATAGTAATTAAAATAAATGTGGAATTGGATGGCTGTTCTGCTGACAGTCAATGTTTGAAAGACAATTAATGATTGAGAATAATTAATTAGTAATTTACAGAGATGTGTGAATGCCAAAAGTCCTCCCTGGCAGAATATAAAGAGGCTCTCATCTTCTGCATCTTAAAAGCAGAAAAAAAGCTGTGAATTGTGACAAGAAATAAGAATAGCAGAATCCAGAAGAGTTTGAGATTTCAGTTTTGATAGATATGCTATGTCAAAGTAAGGGTCCTAATTTGGAAACAGTGAGACCCTTCAATATTACTGGGGCATGTGAATTGATGTACAAAAAGACCAAGCTTCTTTAGATTCTCCTAACCCCTCTGACCATGATAAAATGGTCCATTTCTCCCGAAGAAATGCCAGTGCTTCTGAATTGTTTGAAAGCAATGCAGAGAACTCTTGTTTTGCCTGAAACCCACCACTCTTCACAATTTTCACCTACTTTTCCTGATGGACACCTAGATAAGGATCATGTCAAAATTTAACCCACTGAAGGACGTGTATGGGATATAGGTGTGGTAAGGGACTATATTAAAATAAAGGTACAGAACCTAACCTTTAAACATGTGCGACTGATACTGGATCTGTAACTCTTAACTCTCGGTTCAGAAGCCTAGATCCCTAAACAGAGAATGCTTCCACCATAGGGCAAAACTAAAGTCCATTTATATTTCATGTTACAATGCCAACCAGTTAAATCAGGATCTGGTTGCCAGGAACCAGAGCAAGCAAGGAGCAGAATCTTCATCCTCACTTGCAAAGTTTACCCTGAGCTTTAGAATTAAGTAGGGCTGATATTACTCAATAGGCAGAGGGGAAAAGAATATGTTTGGTATAAAGATAATCACTTAGATATTTTGGGATAAAGCTTAAACAAAATTCCAAGACAAATGGACAAGTGGGGTTCATATATCCAAGAAATAAAGGTATTAATAGCCAAGAGATAAACCACTTAGATCAGTAAAACTGCTAATCAAAAAAGTGACATCTAGAAGGGATGATATAGGAGGAATAAAATAAGTATCATTTATAGCCTTGAAGGCAGATGCAATGACATGGGATTTATTTTATCCCACTTATACTTTTGTTGCAAAGTTTTTCAAAGAAAAGTGACAGGATTGAATTCTGGAGATATTCCTAGTATTTGTTCTATGAAATTATTGGATTTGAGCAGCACTTCAAGGAGAAAAGAGGTGGACTGTGGGTGAGATGGTGCCCCGTCCTGATGCGGTCACCACCCCTACTCACTGTGCTTGACCAACAGCCTGTAGCTGAGCCCATATATGGGATTTCACTTGCTCCTTGCTGGAGAGATATGTCCTTCCCAAAGTCATGATGTTGCAAAGACCCAGCTTCTTCACTCCTAATTAGGACTGCATTGAAGTATCTTCCTATCTGAACAATGATCCATAAGATTGGCTGAGACATTTGGCATATGCGCAGAGTTATTACCTTCTCTCTCGTTTCAAACTTACTTATTTACTTCCCCTATATGTAGTCATGAGTTCCTGTACATATCTACACCTGAGAGTCCCTTTTCCTGGAAACATAATGTATAGCATGCAAAAATAATAAACTACAGAAATGATTTGAGGCAAATAGAAGTTTTACATTCCTGGGTGAAAGTGTCAATTTTATAACAACTTTGAAAAATTATTAGTATCTAGGAGAGCTGAAAATATCTAGAGCATATGACCCAGACATTTACTTCAGTTGAAATACATACATACAACATATGTTCATTAATAGATATTTACAAGTATGCTCACAGCATGTTTTATGTATTAGATTCAAACTGGAAACTATTTAAATACCTATGCATAGTATAGTGGATAAATGGATTGTTATATATCCACAAATAATACTACATAGCAACAAATATTAATAAAAATTATACAAAACCGTATATATGACTCAAATGAATATAATACTAAAAGAAAGATGCCAGACACAAGAGTACAGCATATGTTTCCACTTATGTAATATATTAAAAAGGCAAAATGGAAGTGTAGCCTTTGAAATTGAGTATTGGTTATATTTTGGGACTCATGACTAGAATTGGGTATAAAGGTTGATGCTGGGGTTCTGGTAATACTATGTTTTTTGTTTGATTGTAAATTACATGGTAATTTATTAAAATTTACATTGGGTATGCCATTCTCTGTATATGTCAATAAAAGTTATAAACATGCCCAATATTTATTTTTGATAGGATTACATCTTAATTTATTAAATATATTTAAAGTTTATAAAACAAAGTCCTTCTACCCTATTATTACACAGTTTAACTAAAACTATCTTAGAAAATTATTGGACACATTTGCGTTGTCTAACACATAAAAAATGTGTAGCTATGACACAATCATATTACAAGATTCAATCTTTCTCAAAAAGTCGTTTACAGTTTTAGGATTTCATTGGATCAGCATTTTTTCATGCCTATGGTTGTATTTTGCTTAAATAGCTAAGGCCATTTAAGGACCGGGGAAAAAACCTGAAGATTGGTGGTTCCTAACATTTCTCCTTTTGACAAATTGTGTACCTGTGTCATCTCAAGACTTGGCTGTTTTGATTTTTGCTTTTCCTTTTTTTAAAAAACAAAAAAAAATCATGCAATAGTCAAGGGGATTATAGACAGAACAAAATGCATTGCTGTTTGCTACCTGAATAAACAGTGAATAAAACCGGAGAAAGCAAAGCTCAATGAATTAGAAGATATTTTTGGTACAGACAGGAATACTGAACAAGGCTGCCTCTTAAACTCATTATGTTAAAAAATATCTTTTACCCTCTTACTTTTTAAATATCATTTTTACTTCTGCCAGAACCTGGAGTTTAAAGCTGGGATGATTGAATATTTTACTGATAATTAGTTTTCTTTCAGAAATATTTTGTTTTTTAATTGCCTGGCAGGTCTATTTGGAGGGTAATCAGATCAATTGTTTCTCAATTTTAACAATGCAAACCAAAACCCTATGATGGGGATTCTATCTATAAAACTTTGTAAACAATTTGAGATAATTAGGTTTGTTTTACTGTTCTTTGAGAATAAAGTGATGCATAGAAAAATGGTATAGCTTACTTTAATCCAAATCTGCTTTAGAAACAACAGATTAAAAAATGTAGGTTTCTTTATACAATTGACTTACAATTTTCTTAGGCTTCTCTAAAGTTCTTTACACAGACACAACCACACAGACACAAACACACATATATGGACACAAACACACACAATAAAACTAAGAAGATGCCCTCATATCTATTAAGACCCTATGTTATATAAGGCAGGGAATAATTATTATACTTCACAGTTATCAGATGCAAATACTTTGAAACTATTTGTATTTAATAGGAGGAGAATAGGGCACAATTAGTAAATAATAAAGAAACAGGGACTTGTTTTTTCATAGTTATCTTACTCCAAGCTACATTGTATAACATTCTGTTTGAAGAATCAATCCTAACTCTAACTGGAAATGAAATTTATTTTCCATTTTTTGTCCATTGCATTTTAATGAAAGAACAACTTGATTGTTTTTAAAAATGAAGTTTTATTTAAATATCCCCTACTATATTATTTTAGATTCACTTTCTTAATAAGTAAAAAGCATAAAATAAATTCAGTATGTAGTAACAGGATTGACAAATGTATATTTAGTTGGCAGATACCAACTGGTAACCCTTATGGAGCCAAATTATATTTCTTCTATTTCTCATTGACTACCTCTAAGCAGAAAAATAGCATTTGTGTACTTTAATAGATAAAACAAATGCATGTCTCTTGTATCTAATATATCCTCACATTCCTCACATTCATCATCCTAGAGGTAAGCTCATACTGAAAGTATATTTAAGAAAAACTCTGTGTGTGTATTTTAAAGCATAGATTATATATAGAGAAATCATAAATATTCATAACATTCTAAAATATTTCTGAAATTTACAATTTTCAAACTTCAACTGTTTACAAAAAGTAATACACAGCTGAGCATGGTGGCACACACCTGTAATCTCCGTACCTGGGAGGCTGAGACAGGAGGATTGCAGGTTTGAGGCTAGCCTCAGAAATTTAGTAAGGCCCTCCACAACTTAACATGACCCTGTTTCACAAATAAAAGATAAAATAAGGCTGGGGTAGCTCACAGGTAGAATGCCCCCGAGTTCAATCCCCAGTACCACACACAAAACTATAAGTTAACATAACCAATGCCCAGACAAGAATACATTGATTTATCAATCACTGTTTTCAACCTTATGCAAGTATGAACCTAAGATATGACATGCTCAGAAGCAAAACCACTAGTGTAGCCTTTATGAAATTATGTAGATAGCAGATAAAGTGTATATTACTAAAGGTCTCCCTGAAATCTAGCAAAACAAAACAATATTAAATAGTATTCAATATTAATGACATAGCTCTTATGTGAAGTCAATAATATTTATTGAGCTTCAACAAAAAGATGGAGTTTCTACTGCCAAACATATCCATGTATTTATTGTCACCAAATGTCAATTGGAATTGACAAAGTAAAGCAAATATAGTATCATGGAAGGACTACCAGATATAATTTTATCTATGTTTTTCTTTTAACAGTAGCAGAAATTAAATAGCAGAGAATTTGAATGATGCTATATCAAATACATTGTTAATATAAAATACATCACACAAGCTCAGTTTTTGTTATTTCCCATCCTGGATAATCCTGCAAATTCTAATTAACCAAGAGTGATTTCATGAGGCAAATCAAACGATTTTAAGGGCATTTCCAGAATTTAATTAAAATATATTCATATGTGCTGTTATACACACTCAAACATCTTACTGAAGGCCCTAAATACATAAGGATTAGAAATAATTCTTCATTATCTCATTGCTACTGCATAGGAAAGTATATAAATTCTACTGAGAACTTTTTGAAGCTTATATTCCCTTTTTATAATTCAAAGAAGAATTACTTAAGAGTTCTAGAACTACTTTTCAAAAAGTATTTTACAAAATGAAAAATCAGTTGAAAATCAAAATTTTACAAACAATAATTCAACTATGCAACCAATCAAGAATTATCTCATTTCTTATTTATTATTAACTTTAGAATATGACATATTTTAAATGAGACCAGAACAAAGTACTAGTATTTCTTTATATAACTGTTTCTTTCCAACTTTCATTCACCTGGAGTAGCATTCTGTATTCTCTAGTGTATTTCTCATAATGTTTCAACTTGAGTAAGGACTCTTGCTTCCTAAAATTAAAAGATCAAGTAGACCCTCTTTATGAGAAAAAGAAAGCTACTTATATCTAAGGCTAGGAGTAGAATTTAGGATTTTGATTAAAAAAATAGCTGCAAAGAAACTGATGCTTTAAAGGAAGATACATTTTTATTCATGAACATATATTTTTATGTTTATATACTTTGATTTGTGCATTGTAATTACACATCATAGTGAGGTTCAAAGTCATACAAACAAACATGTGCACATATCTTGGTGGGTTTCCCTTCAGGTTCCACCCCGCTACTCATCCCTCCTCATACATAATACTGAGATAGCTAGTGATATCTTTTTACCTGGACATAGAATAATTTGAACTGTTTATTTCATCAATTATTCCTTTTTCTCCTCCCATCCTCTTCTGCTATTCTACTGATCATTCTTCTCAATTATCTAAATTCCCTTTTTTCTATTTTTCTTTCTAGCTTCCACATTTGAGGAAAACATTGACTTTCCAAGCCTGGCTGATCTTATTTAGTCTAATATTCTCTAGTTCCATCCACTTTCCTGAAAATGACAAAATTTTGTTCTTCTTTATGGCTCAGTAAAATTCCATTGTGTGTATGTGTGGTGAGTGTGTTGTGGGGGAAGGGTATAATGATCCATTCATCTGTTGATGAACACCTAGAATGGTTAAATAATTTGGCTACTGTGAATTGTGCTGCTATAATCATGGATATACATGTACCACTATAGTATTCTGATTTTAATTCTTTTGGAAAGATACTGAGGAGTAGTGTAGCTGGGTCACAAGATGGTTTCATTCCTAGTCTTTTGAGGAACCTCTGTACTGATCTCCTTAGTGGTTGTACTTATTTGCAATCCTACCAACAGCATATAAGAGTTCCTATTTCCCCTATATCCCCACCAGCATTTTTTTTTGTTTTTTTTCTTGATGATTGCCAATCTAACTGGAGTTAGATATAATCTGAGTGTAGTTTTGATTTGCATTTCCCTGATTGCTAATGATGTAATGAAGTAATTTACATTATTCATTTTTTTGCTTTAATATTTCTTCTTTTGAGAAAAATTCAGTTCAACTGCATGTTTTCTTTGGGTTATTTGTTTTTTATATATTCTAGATATTAGTCCTCTCTCCAAGGAGTAGCTTACCAAGATTTTCTCCCATTCTGTAGGCACTACCTTCAGATTCTTTTGTTGCAGAGAAACTTTTTAGTGTCATCCCATTTATTATCAGATTTCATTCCTGAATTTTAAGTGTCTTATTGAGGAAGTCTCTACCAATGCATATAAGTTGGAGAGTTGTCCCTATGTCATCTACTAGTAAATGCAAAGTTTCTGGTCTAATTTCTATGTCTATTATCCATATTGATTTGACTCTTCTGCAGGGTGAAAGATTGAGATCTAATTTCATTCTTCTACATATAGATATCCAGGTTTACCAGCACCACTTTTTTAAAAGGCTGTTTTTTTCTCCAGTGCATGTTTTTACTCTTTTGTTGAAAATGAAGTGGCTGTGTGAGAATTTGTTTCTTATATTCTATTCTGTTCCAGTTGTCTATGTGTCTGTTTTTGTGCCAATACCATGCTGTTTTTGTTATTAAAGGTCTGTAGTATACTTTGAAATCAGGTATTGTGATGTCTTCAGCATGGTTCTTATTGCTCAGAATTGCTTTGGCTATTCTGAGTCTTTTGTTTTTCATATGAATTTTAGGGCTTTTCCCTGCCTAACTCTTTGAAGAATGACAATGGCATTTTGATAGGGGTTGTATTGGATTTGTAGATTGCTTTTAGTAGCATAGCCATTTTGAGGATATTTATTCTGCCTACACGAACATGGGAGGTCTTTCCATCTTTCTTTAGTGTTCTGTAATTTTCATTGTAGAGGTCTTTTACCTCCTTGGCTAGATTTATTCCTAAGTATTTTATTTCCTTTTTGAAGCTGTTGTGAATGGATTTTTTCAAGATTTCTTTTTCAGAGGATTTGTGGTTGGTGAATAGAAAAATCTAATGATTTTTGGAAGGACACTAAAGGGATATAAATTGGGAAAGAAGAACTGAAATTATCTCTGTTTGCAGATGACAAGAAGCCTTCTGGAAATGATAATTCAGCAAAGTAGCTGGATACAAAATCAACTTACAAAAATCATTAGCTATTCTATACACCAACCACAAATCCACTGAAAAAGAAATCTGTCAGGGAAGGCACTTTTAAGTATTATTATATATTATAAAATAAATATCTTTTAAAGTTCTTAGATAAATATAAGAATTAAATTACTTCATTACTTCTTGAAAACAGTGTTCATTGTATTTACTACTGCTCTTATACCACATATATTTTAAAATTTATAAGTATTATATAGCCAGGCATAATGCCACATGCAACTAATCCCAGTCCTTGGGAGGCTGAGACAGGAGGTTTGAAGCCAGCTCTCAGCGACCTAGCAAGACTTTGTTTCCAAATAAGATAAGAAAATTAGCCTGGGGATGTAGCTTGGAGGTAGAATGCCTCTGGGTTCAATCCCCAGTAACACACACACACACATACACACACACACACACACACACACACACACACCACAGTATTATTCAATACACATTTCTGTGACTTTCAATGTCTTTTATGTAATTAAATTTAAAATAAGGTATTTTAACAATTAAAAATAAAAAATACCTTCTTCACTTTTTCCTTTACCTATTTTTTCTTTTTTATGCAATTTGTTAATTGTGCATCAGGTACCAATTGAATACTCTACTGTGTACTAAGTATGTGAAAGAAATTGGTTCTTATAAGAACTATGTATATTTTAATATACATCAGTAATAGAGCACTCCTGCCTTAAAGATTGATTCTTCCCTGGCATGGTGGCACATACCTGTAATCCCAGTACTTGGGAGACTGAGGTAGGAGGATCACAAGTTCCATGCCAGCCTGAGCAACTTAGTGAGGCTCTCCTCAACTTAGTGAGATCCTGTTTCAAAACAAAAAGTAAAATAGGACTGGGGGTGAAGCTCAGAGGTAGAATGCCTCTTGGTTCAATCCCCAGTAAAACACACACACACACACACACACACACACACACACACACACACATTTATTCTTTGAATATCTTTTAAAATCTTACTTGGAGTTCCATTACTTATACTCTTGCTTTACTTATAATAATAAATATTCCTTATTCTGAAATTTGAGAATGTACTCTTGCTATAGAAGTCTAACATTAAAATTTTAAAAATTATAAATCATGTATTTATAACAAATTACTAACAATCATAAAATCATACCATAGGTGCTGTAGTCTGTCCTTAAAATTCATGTGTTGATTGTTATTTCCAGAAAGTGTACTGAGAAATACAATAAGAAGAAAAAGCCAAATTGTTGGCAAGCACAGTTACTGTTACAGTTATATTACAATGAGGTAAATGATCCATGTTGTAAAATAGGTAATGATATCCGCCTGTGCACTGCATATGGTTTTCAGGAACTAGTTCAATTTTGTAGATTGACAGGTAGGAGTTAAGAGACTGTCCTGTGTTCTAGTTTTATTTCTCTTCCCCTATCAAGGATACATTGGAAATGAAAGAAGGTAAGTGATCAGGGCTAAACTTGTAAGTGTGTAATATTACAGTGGACTGATATATTGATAATATGTGTTAATAAGAGATTCCTGAACTGTGGAACACATCTGATGCAAACTGATGATGGATGGTTTTGTTAAACAAACTTAGAAACTTTTTAGAGTTATTATATGTGAAATGACAATTTTATGTTTTTATTTTTTAATATTTTATTGGCACATTAGAGTCTCACATCATAATGTAGTTTAAAGTGATAGTTACATACATGCACCCAGCATTGGTGAGCTTTCCCCTGGTTCCCTCCCCACAGCCCCCCTTCCACATACAGGATATTTAGACTGACATTGATATTCTCACACATGTACATAATGTCAATGGAAGTGATTACTTCATTGATCTTCCTCTCCCTCCTCCCCACATTCCCCTAGAGCACCTTCCTTCCTCCACTGGAATTGCTCCTCCAATATCTAAAGTCCCTCTTATATCACAGTTACTTCCTATTTTCTGCATTTGAGAGAAAACATATGACCCTTCACTTTCTGTGACTGGCTAATCTCACATAAAATAATGTTCTCCAGGTCCATCCATTTTCCTGTAAATGACATTTCATTCTTTATTGCTGAGTAGAATTCCATTGTGTGTATATCCCATAATTTTGTGATCCATTCATCTGTTAATGGACACCTAAATTGGTTTCATAATTTGGCTATTGTGAATTGTGCTGCTATAAACATGGATATGCATATATTACTATAATATTCTGATTCAGTCTCTTTGGAAAGATATCCAGTAGTGATATAGCTGGATCATATGGTGGATCCATTCCCAATTTTCTGAGAAATCTCCACACTGATCTCCATAGCAGTGGAACTAATTTGCAATCCCACCAACAGTGTAGAAGAGTTCCTATTTCCCCACACCCTGGACAACATTTATTATTGTTTGACTTCTTAATGATTGTCATTCTGATTGGAGTTAGATGGAATCTCAGTGTAGTTTTGATTTGTATCTCCCTGGTTGCTAATGATGTTGAACAATTTTTATGTATTTATTGGCTATTTGTATTTGTTCTTTTGTGAAGTGTCTATTAAGTTTAATTGCCCATCTCTTGGTTGGGTTATTATTTTAGTGTTAAGTCTTTTAAGTATTTTGTATATTCTAGATACTTGTTCTGTCTATCAGAGGACTGGCTGGTAAATATCTTCTCCTATTATGTAGGCTCTCCCTGTAGACTTTTAGTAGCTTCCTTTGATGAGCAGAAACTTTTTAGCTTAAAGCCATCCCACTTATTAATGCTTGTTTTTATTTCCTGAGCTTTAGTTGTCTTATTGAGGAATTTTCTACCTGTGGCTATATGTTGAAGTGTTGGACCTATGCCCTCCTCTAGTAATTTTAAAGTCTCTGGTCTAATTTCCAAGTTTTTGATACATTTTGAGTTGATTCTTGTGCAGGCTGAGAGGTAAGAATTTAATTTAATTTTTCTACAAATGAATTACCAGTTTTTCTGTATTAGATTACAGCTGTAATCTAAAAGACTTCACAAAGTAAGTTAGAGGAATGAAAATTTATTAGGTCATGGTTTTCCTTGGAGATACTGTGGTTCAGTCCATGTGAGGCTGGGGACCCTGGACCTCAGGGCATGTTGGTGGCAGGAAGTGGAGAGAGGGAGAGCACAAGGCTTTGATCTTCATGGAGACCAGAAGCAAGAGAGAGAGCAAGGGGAGTAATACTATATTGGCCAAGGCTCCACCTCTAGGTACCCTCCTTCTCCAGTAATACCCTACTAGCCTAGACCACCAATCAGATAAACCCACGGTAATGGAGAAATACACTGCTGGAATTATAACCCTCATTGATTAATTACATCATCTCAAAACACTGATTTATGAGTTCTTCAAGAGCTTTTCTAACTATAACAGTTCCCAAAACAATTTGTTGAAAAGGCTGTCCTTTCTGATGGATGTGTTTGGCACCTTTGTCAAAAGTGAATTGGCTAAAAGTATGCAGATTTGTTTCTGTATCTTGTATTCTGTACCATAGGTCTATGTGTCTGGTTTTGTGCCAATACCACCCTGCTTTATTATAATATCTCTGTAGTATAATTTGAGGTCAAAAATTGTGATACCTCCTGCTTGGTTCTTATTGCTAAGAATTGTTTTGGCTATTCTGGGTCTTTTGTTTCTCCATATAAAATTGAAGACTGATATTTCTAGGTCTATATAGAATGAAATTTGTATGTTGATAGGGGTTGCATTGACTCTGTAGATCACTTTTAGTAGAATGGTCATTCTGATAACATTTATTCTGCCTATCCAAGAGCATGGGAGATCTATCTTCTAAGATCTTCTTCAAATTCTTTCTTTACAGTTGGTTTTTATTTTTTTTTTTTGGTGGTACTGGGGATTGAACCCAGGGGCATTCTACCTCCAAGCTACACCCCCAGCCCTATTTTTTATTCCTTATTTTGAAACAGGGTCTCACTAAGTTGTGGAGGGCCTCACTAAGTAGCTGAGGCTGGACACGAACCTGCAATCCTCCTGTCTCAGCCTCCCAAGTAAAGGGATTACATGTGTGCACCACCACACCTGGCTCTTCTTTACTGTTTTATAATTTTCATCCTTGGTTAAATTTATTCCTAGGTATTTTATAATTTGGGGGTTTATTATGAATGAAACTGCTTTCTGGATTTCTTTTTTAGTGGATTAATATTTGACATATAGGAAATCTACTGATTTTTTGAGATTGGTTTTTTATTCCACTACTTTGATGATTTTTTAAATCAGCTCTAGAAGTCTTTTGGTTGAGGTTTTGGATCTTGTAAATATAGGATCATTCCATCTGTAAATACAGAAAATTTCAGTTTTTCTTTTCCTATTTGAATTACTTTTATATTCTTCTCTTGCTTTACTGCTCTGGCAAGAGTCTCCAGTATTATATTGAAAAGTAGTGGCAATAGTGGGCATTCTTGTCTTGTTCTTGATTTTAAAGGGAATTCCTGCAGTTTTTCTCCATTAAATATGATGTTGGTTTTGGGTTTATAATATATTGCCTTAATGATAGTGTGCTAAATTCCTTCTAGTCTGACTTTCTGCAGTGTTTTTTTAACATGAAGGGTGTTGGATTTTGCCAAATGCTTTTTCAGCATCTATTGATCTGATCATGTGATTTTTTGTCCTTAGTTTTATTTATGTGGTGAATTACATGTATTTATTCGCACATGTTGAATAAGCCTTGCATCCCTGGAATGAAACCCACATGGTAATGGTGTACAATTTTCTTGATATGGTTTTGAGGTGTACCACTAGAATTTTTGCAACTGTGTTCATTAAGGATATTGTGTATAATCTTCATTCCCTGGGGGATCTTTATTTGGTTTGGATATTTAGGTGATACTGGCCTTAAAGAAGTAGTTTGGAAGGATTAAACCTCTTTCAATTTCATAGAATAACATATGAAGCATTGGATTTAGTTCTTCTGTAAAGGTTTTGTAAAATTCTTCTGGGAATATATCTAGACCTGGGCTTTTGTGTTTTTTTTTTATTGTTGTTTATATCTCTTTGCTTTCTATTGATCAGTTTAGGTTTTTTAAATTCCCTTGGTTCAATTTAGGTAGGTTGTATGTGAATAGAAATTTGTCCATTTCTTTTATGTTTTCCAGTTTACTGAAGTACAAAATTTCAAAATAGTTTCTAATGATCATATGGATTTCCCACTGTCTGTGGTGTTGTCTCCTTTGTCATTTCTGATTTTAGTAATTTGGGTCAATTCTCTTTCTTTTGGTTAGGTTGGCTAAGGGTTTATCCATCTTGTTAATTTTTTCAAAGAACCAGCTTTTTGTTTTGTTGATCTTTTATATTTTTTGTTGTTTTTTCTATTTCCTTGATTTCTGCTCTTATTTTAATTATCTCCTGATTTCTATTTGCTTTGCGATTAGTTTGTTACTGTTTTTCAAGGTATATCATTAGGTTGTTAATTTGATGACTTTGTTTTTCTTATGTGGGCACTCAGTTCTATAAATTTTCCTCTCAAAGCCTCCTTCAAAGTTTCCCATAGATTTTGGTATTTTGTGTCTCTATTTTCATTTAGTAATAGGAATTTTTTATTTCTCCACTTATATCTTCTATGATCCAGTGCTCATTCAAATGTGTATCATTCAGTCTCCATGTATTTATGTAATTTCTTTTGATCTTCCTGTTGTTTATTTCTACATTTATTCAATGATGATTTTGAAAAGATGTAAGGAATTATATTACATTTTTTAAAATTTTGGTAATTGCTTCGTGGCCTAGAATGTGGTCTGTTTTAGAGAAGGTACCATCTCTAGCTGAGAAGAATGGGTATTCATCTGCTCTTGATTAGAATATTCTGTATATGTTTGTTAGGTTCTAATGGTTTATAATGTTCTTTAGGTCTGAAGAGTCTTCACTCATCTTTTGCCTAGAAGATCAGTCTAGTGGTATGAGCAGTGTGTTGAAGTCAAATAGACATTGGGTCTATTTGAGACCTAATGTCCCAAAGAGTTTGTTTTATCAAAGTTGGGGCCCTCATTTGAGGCATAAATTTTTACTATTATTATATCATCTTGTTTTACTGTTTATTAGTAAGAAGTGGCCCACTTTTTCTCTTCTGATAAGTTTTAGATTAAAATCTGCTTTGTCAGATATAAATGATGCTATCCCTGTTAATTTGTGGTCTCCATGTGCATGATACATGTTTTTCCATCCTTTAAACTTTAGCCAATGAATGTCTTTGCCTGTAAGGTTAGTTTTTTGGTAGCAGCATATAGTTAGATTATGTTCATTATTCCACATCACCAGTCTATGCCTTTTTTTTTTTTTTTGGATACTGGGGATTGAACCAAGGGGCATTCTACCTCCAAGCTACACCCCCAGCCCTATTTTTTATTCTTTATTTTGAAAAGGGTCTCACTAAGTTGTGGAGGGTGGCCACAAACCTGTGATATTCCACCTCAGCCTCCCAAGTAGTGGGATTACAAGTGTACGCCACCACGCCCGGCTAATCAATGCCTCTTATTCAGGGAATTTAGACCTTTGACATTCAGTGTTATTAATGAGAGATGATTTTTGTTTGCTGTCATTTTGAGTTATATTTTCTGTATGACATAGTGTTATTTCTCCTTCATTTAGTTGCCCATCTGGTGGAGATCTCATCTTCTCTGGTTCTGGTATTTATTTCTGATTTCTTCTTTGTGTTTTATTTCTTTAAGTATTTCTATAGTAATGGCTTTGTAGTCATGAATTCATTTAGTTTCTGGTTTGGAAGGTTTATATTTCTCAACTTTGAATGATATATTTGCTGGATATAGCAGTCTTGTTTGGAAGTTCTTTTTCTTTTTCAGGATTTGGAGTACATCATACCAGTTCTTCCTGGGTTTGATGTCATGAGTTGAGAAGTCTGGAGTGACTTATTGTTTTGCCCTGAATGTCACCCGTTCTTTTGTTTTTGATGCATTTAAGATTCTTTGGTCTCTATGTTAATAATTTTGATTATTATGTGATGTGGAGTTCTTTGATCTTGTCTTGGTGTTTTGAATGTCTACTGTACGTGGATGTCCAACTCTCTTTCTATGTTTGGAAAATTCTCTGATATTATCTCTATGAAGAGATTTAAATGACCTTTGTTTGTACTTTTAGATCTTCTTCAATGCCTATTATCTATGTTAGGTCATTTCGTTTCTATTAAGGTCTTTAATTCATTTATTGTCTCCTTCATTTTGCTCAAAGCCTCTTTTTGGTTCTTACTTAACACCTCAATTTCTCTATTGATAATGTTTCTTCATAAGCTATACACTACTCTGGTTTCATTTCTCAGGGCTTTGATCATATTGAAAATCAAAATTCTGAATTCTCCATCTGGTATTTTCTACAGCTCAGTAGTGGTGATCTCCCTTGTTCTTGGGCTGTGGGAGTTTATTGCTTCCTCATTGGTATTCATTCTCATGTTTTCTGAATTCTTGCTTGAATTTCTGTTGCCCTTACATCCTCGTCATCTTTGTGTGAGAGTGCAATATCTCTTTTTTATTCCTTTATAATAAGGCCTATGCTGGTTGTATATATTTGCCTCAACAAATCTGTCTCATATAAACAGAGTTTTTAGTTTGTCCCCCAACACCTCTTTAAAAAGTTATGGTTTTTAGTCACTGCAGGTAAACAGGAGTCCCTAATTGCCTGCAGGCCACCATGCTTTCCAGGGATAAACTCAGCAGGGACATCAACTATCATGTTTCATTCATAGCCTTAATCATGCTGGTAGGGATTTAATACCCCACAGACACTGCCACTGCTCTGCTGGTTGCAAGCCTGTGAAAAACTGCTTGCAGTGACCTACAGTCTTTGTGATCACTGGGCATAAGCTCAACAAGGTCAGAGATTACTATTTTCTGAACTTGTTGTCTGGCTGGCTGAGCTTTGAAGACCCAGGGACACCACCACTGATCTTCTGGTTGCAATTACATGGAGCACTGACATGCATGATCACCAGGCACCATGCATGATCACCAGGCACAAAGTCTGCTGGTAGAGAGAGTGTTGCATTCCCAGCCTGTAGCTGTGATTACATGAACCCCTGTTGGTCCCTGCCTCCCAGTTTTCAGTGTCCAAGCTCTGGCAGGGAGAGATTGTACTGTACTGAACCTGGGGCTTGGATGGTTGAGTTATTTATCCCCAGGGACACTGCTACTGCTATGGGTAGCTGCTGTCACATGAAACATTTTTGATTTCTAGCCTTGGTGCTTGTGGCACCCAACACAATGAGCCTTCTGAGCCTGCAGCAAATTTGTCTGAGTTATTTTACCCCACAGACGCCACTGCTGGGGCTCCTGTGGTGATTAAAGGAGACCCTGCATATGTGGGGCAAACTGCTGACCCTAGGTCTCACATGCCCAAGTGTCCCTAGAGACTGTTAATTCACATTTCTGCTGTGTCCAACTATAGCCCCTGCCCCACCTCCACATGAATGATTTGCAAATTGACAGACCCTGCAGGTCTGTTTGTTGCCATGTAAGTTCCTGTGCTATGCAGCCTCTTGCTGGAATGGTTTGTAAACTCATAGTCTTGACTAGTACAGCTATGGTCCCTACAGGAAGGGAGATATTCAGCTGCGGCCACAGGAGTTTTCTGGGTTGTTTGGCTGATTGATCTGTAGATTCACAATGGTCTTGATGAGGTGGGTTGTAACCCTTGTGTTCTCTGCAGGAAGGTCCTGTTGTTTCCTGGACTGAGTTCATCTGCAGCCACAGGAGTTTGCTGGGTAGTTTAACTGGTTGATCTGTAGATTCAGCATGGTCTTGATGAGGCAGGTTGCAGCCTTTGTGTTCCCTACAGGATGGTCTCATCATTTCTCAGTCTGAGTTCATTTGCAGCCACAGGATTTGGCTGGGTGGTTTGGCTGGGCAGTCTGGGGAGTCACAGTATTGAGGTATTTGAGCATGGAAAGAAGAATGCAATTGCTTTTGATGAAGGTGTTTTGCAATCAGTGGTTCTACAAGATTCTGCTTCTTCTTTGCTGAAGTTGGTCTCTGAGAGCTGCTAGGTCCTGGCAGCTGCCAGTCCTGACACAGGCTTACCAAGATGGCACCCACCTCCACTCTCTGCTCACCAGATGAGGTATGTGGAGCTCTTTTCAGTCCTCTGCTCTTTGTGCTACATCCAATTCTACCATGTTTTGACTAGCTTTTTTCCTTTGATTTTTTACTGCTTTTCTTCTCCTGCCAAGAATAAATCCTCCTGCTGGTTGAGTTCTGAGTCTTGGAGCAACAGAAATGTGCTGTCTTCCTTTATTCTGCCATCTTTAATTTCTCCTAAACTTACAATCTTTGGAAGCATAGAAAATATTATGCAACATGTGACATTACTTGAACATAAAATAGAGATACTTCATATCCCCAAATTCTGTTTGTTTTGTAATCTGCACACTTGCCTGAGAAATCTCTTTATTTTTTACTACAAATTGAATTTGATATAAGAAAGAAGATCTAAGTTAGCCCACACTCAGAATATTGTTCTTATCTCTGTCAGTGGCTCTTCATTACTTGAATCCTTGGATTTATTAGAACACACAATATTGATTTTGTGAGTCTGATTTAGCAATCCTGCCATTTACTTTAGCTCAGTAGAAAAAACCTTGTACCTTAAAATAATATGAAGCATTAAGATTATATGTGATTTCTAAACATTAATTCTTTTACTTTAACACAGCAGTGTATTTTTTTCTTTTTCAAAACACAAAATTGCCTATAAAAGCATTATAAAATATTTTAATTAAAACAGTCATATTGAAAACTAAAAAATGTACTAGAACAGAAATGTCATAACACCTGTCTTCTATTTTCAGCAAGTTTTTTTTTTCAGAAAAGTTTTCTGATTTTTAAATAAGGTTTGTATTCTTTCACACAGAGAAAAGGTAATAAAATCAATCATTTTAAGAGCTAGAATTAACATTGAAACTTGTGTTTTATAAAATTCAAATTGTCAATTTTGATGAAAACAATAAATTTTTATTTTATAATGGAAAATATTCAAAGGTATTTCCAATTTAAAAAGAACCATGGAGTGACACTGAAAATAGAAATACAAACTACATTCCTGGATATAAAGAAAGTGAGAAGAAAAGTATGAAGGAAGACAGTGGTGGACATATATTGAAATCAAAATGAGGAATTAGAATAATTTTAATATCTAGAGTGTCATCAACCCAATTTGTTGATGCAGCAGCATATTATACATGGGCTGGAATGTGCTAGAATTGTATTTCTGAAGTTGATAAACTGGTAAAATAAGCTCAAATGTTTAAAACAGTTGTTAAGATGTTTGAGTATTCCCAATGTGTTCCTGTATACAGTAATCTCTAACACTTTATGTAGTAGATACATAAATCAAAAGTCCGTTTCAAAAAAGTGAGTCACACACAGAAATGAATATGCCAGACAATGTTAAACAGCCATATTGGCAGTGATATTAATGTCTGGTCATGCTTAAGATTGGCCAAATTATCAATTTTGGGTTTGGAGGCAGGATTCCTGGTTTCAGTAAAGTGCATTGCCCTTAAAAATATACCAAGAAGATGTGGGAATTAAGTAAATTATTGAAATAAAATTAAGTATGGAAAAAAGTTTTAAACACATATATGGACTGACGCACAATATGAAATGTATCACCACTAAAGAAAAGGTGGATAAGCTGGGCATAGTGGTGCATGCTTGTATTCCCAGCATTTGGGAGGCTAAAAAAGGAAGATTTCATGTTGAAAATGAGCCTCAGCAACTTAGCAAGGCCATCAGCCACTTAGTGAGATCCTGTTTCCAAATAAAAAAAATGCCTCAGATAAAAATACATGTAGTCATGGTAAATAAGCTTCAAATATGGATGTTGACTTCAGTTTGCATGAAATTTGGAAAATTAAAGGTAAATCTACTAATAGCCAAATAAGACTGAGAAAAAAGTTTGAAAATTTTCTGATGATGACTGGGAATATGATGACAATAAGACAACAACATGAGTCTATCAATCTTTTTAACTATGCTTAATGTTAAAGAGGAGAGAACTATTATTTTTATTTAATAAGAAAATTATTGTTCAGAAGGTTTAAGTAATTTTCTCATTGGCCATGTCCAAATAACTTCTAGGTAACTAGAAAACCAGAGAACAACTATTAAAATCAGGGATAGTGATGAAACAAAGAGGCTTTATTTTAATTTCAGTAGTTTCAACTAAGTAATGCATGTAAATATACCAGAAAACTCAGAGTAATATTGTTATAGTCTATTTGTTTTTACATCAATATTTTTATTTAAATATTTTATAGCTTATTTTTTCTGACATAAATGTAACTACCCCTGCCCTCTTTTGGTTTCCATTTGCATGAAACACCTTCTTCATTCCTTCACTTTCAGTCTATATTTATTCTTACAGGTATAGTGAGTTTCTTGTAGGTTGCCTACAGTTGGCCTTAGGTTTTTAAGCCAATCAGTCACTCTCTTTTGTTTGAAGAATTTAATTAACTTATGTTCAAGTTAATTACTGATATTTAAGGACTTTCTATTGCATTTTAAAAGTTATTTTCTATTTATTTTCTAGATTCATCATTTCTCTGTTGCTTTCTTATTTTGTGGCTAAGTAATTGTCTTTGGTGGTATGTTTTGATTTGTGGGTTTTTAATCAACAAGGTTTTGCTTTGTAGTTATCATGGGGCTTACAAAAATATCTTATAGTTATAAAATATTGTCTTAAGCTGCTAACAACTTAAAATTTATTAAAAACACCTTTATGATTTTTCTATTGTCCCCCACATTTTGAACTTTGATGCCACATATATATCATTTTATGCTGCATCTTTATTATAATTATTGTATCTATTATCACCTTATCATAGTGTTGATTTTTACCTTTGTATTAAAGACATAAATAACTTACAAACCACCATTACAGTGTGGTAATTGAGTGTGTACTACTTTTGTATTTGACTGCATACTTACATTTACCAGTGAATTTTATCCTTTTAGGTGTTTTTGTGTTATTAATTAGAATCCTTTTCTTTCATCTTGAAGAACCTCTTTGGCATTTCCTGCAGGACAGGTACAGTGGTAATGAACTTCTGTTTTTGTTTGGAGAAATATTTACGTCTTTGAATTTCTGAAGGATAGTTGTGTTGTGTACAGTATTCTTGGTTGGCAGGTTTTATTTTCTTGTTTGTTTTCCTTTACCATTTTGAATATATTGTTCCATTCACTTCTGGCTTTTAAGGTTTCTTCAGAGAAATTTGCTGTTATTGGATCTTTCTTGTGTTATTTCTTTTCTCTTGTTGCTTTCAGAATCCTCTCTTTGTTTTTAGGTTTTTGACAGTTTGGTTATAATAAGACTTGGGTTGCTCATACTTGGGATAAATCTGATTGGAGATTTTAACATTTCTGAATCTGGATATTTACATCTTCCCCTAGGTTTTGAAAGTTTCCTGGTATTTTCCTTAATTAAGTTTCTTACCCTTTTATCTCTCTCTATTCCTTGCTGAATACCAATAACTCATATATTTGCTCCTTTATGGTGGCTTATAAATTCTATAAATTTCTTCCTCTTATTTTCATTTTCCTCTGACTATATTTTCAAATATTGTTGCATCTGTGTGTAGCATAATAATGAACAAATACACATTGAAGAGGCATATTTTCTAGTGTAATTAAGTTTGCAGATTTTTTATTGTTTTATTAATTCTGCTATTGATGCTCTCTCATATATTTTTCATTTCACTCATCATATTTTTCAGCTCTAGGACCTTTGTTTGATTTTTAAAATTATTTCAATTTCTCTTAAATTCCACATTTCCTCATTTCATTGAATTCTTTCTCTGTACATTCTTGAAATTTATTGGGCTTCCTTAAACAATTGTTTTGATTTTTTTCTTTTTTGTCAAGCAGCTCATCCATTTCCATTCATTATGGCCAATCACTGGTAATTTATTTTGTCTATTTTTTTTCCTAATTTTTCTTGATCTTTGTAGACAAAACGTGATATCTGCACTTTTAAAGAAATATGCATGTATTCTGGTCTTAACTGAATGGCTTTGTTTTGGAAAGCTCAGTTGTATTCACAGTGGTAGGGTGGGCCAGAAGCATAGGGAAGATGCAGCTAATGCAGCACTGAAAAGTGACAGAATATGGCCTGAATGTGGCTTCTTACTGTGGGATCTAAATAGCCCAGGACTGCTAAAGATGTCCTGGCAAAGGTACAGAGCAGCATTCAAGTTTGCCATTCAAGCTTGAAGCCTGGGTATGTGTGATCCCACCTAGAATCAGGCCATGTCTGTAGGATGTCTGTGATTACCATCCTAGAATATGGGTATTTAGGGGTCTGCCCCAAGCTCTAGTTCACTTTGGTGGGCCTGCTTTTGGGGACTGAAGAAAAGACTTATAGTTACTTTTCTCTCTTTCTCACATGTATAAAGTATCTCTCCTCATTCTGTGCTTTCTGAGATTAATGGGGATGATGTGAATAATGTAAAACTATCTTTCCTACCCTCTTCAATGCATATTTGTTTATTATTGCCTACAAGCAGGTTCTGTGATCTCTCACCTAATTTCCTTTGTACTTGTGAAGGTGTTTTCATGAATATGTAATTGTTCAACTTAATGTTTCTGTGGGGGAATGATTACTGGGCAGTCCTACTTGCCATCTTGCTCTATCCCTCTCTAGATTCTTGCCTCCTTAATATGAAAGGCAAGTCACTGTGTATGTGTCCTATTTATTTTATATCTGGAATGATGCTTGTGTTACAAAGTCCCTGCCTTGCTTGGGTGAAACTTCCATACTAGCATTATTGATTCCTTTGAAAATATCCAATATAAAGCCTGGCATGGTGGCGCACGCTTGCAATCCCAGTACTTTGGGAGGCGGAGACCGGAGGATCTGAGTTCGCGGCCAGCCTCAGCTCTTTCACTCTCTCTCTCTCCCTGTCTCTCTCTCTCTCTTCTTAGTGGGGCCCTCCGCAACTTTGTGAGACCCGGTTTCAAAATAAAGTATGAAAAATAGGGCCGGGGGCGTAGAGCGGAGGTAGAACGCCCCTGCGTTCAAACCCTGGTACCACAAAAAAAAAAGAAAATATCCAATATAATTACTAGAAAAAGCATACAAGTTTATCTTATTATCAGGACTGACTATAGAACTTCATCTTTATATATTTTTCAATTAAAAAGTACTAGCCCCATTAAGGTACAAAACCTATACTTTGTATCACTTAAGCTTCTGTTTTTGCTTCCTGGGTGAGATATGCTTGCCTGAAAATTCTGGCACTTTGCCTTCCAACCTAACTATAATTTGCTAAATATTTTGTTTTAATTATATATCTTAGCGTTCAGCACCTCGCACCAAAACAAATAATGTATCTGACCGTCCTACTTTCCTCTTACTGTGCACATGTATGCTTGAACTCCTGATTTCACACAAAGCATACTGATTACATGGAATATGTAATCTTAAGTTCTATTGGTTCACAGATGTGTTGATTTTGGCCCCTTGTCTCAGTGCATTGTGCTCACCTAGTTATAGTCCAGGGCCTCACCATAGCACTGTCTTCTTTCTGTTCACCTCAACTAGTTGGTATGATGCAAAATAAGTTATTATATCACATAGAATTTTGAACTACACACAAACATCTAATGCCTACAAACATATTCCTACTATAATAAACTTATCTGTATTATGAATAACAAAGAGTTTTGTGTAGAATTGACTTGCATTTTGAACTTTTCCATTTGCATACTGTCAGATATGGGCAGACATTTTACTTCTCTAAGATTAATATATCCTATATAGTGAAATAAGAAAGTTGCCATCAGCTATTTTATAAAACTATTTAAGTTTCAAGCAAATTAATAAATTAAAAATATTGTAAAAAATGTAATTTATTAACCAGTTTAAAACATTAAGATGAGCAATAATTCTATAGTTCATTATACTTAATCACTTTATATTAATAAAATTATATTATTGACATAAAATGAGATTATTATTAAATTAAATAAAAAGGCCATGTGAATCTGGGTTCTCAGTTTAGGAGTTATAACTTTCTTGAAATAATTATTCTAATTTCTACCACCTGATATACACTGTTTACAAATTACAACATTTTTGTTCTGAAATACAATATTATCTGAAATAAAATCCTGTCAATCCAAGACTACTTATACCATAAAATTAAAATACTATGAACTGTATTTAGAAAAGAAAAACACTTTAGCCACATTTTAAAAAAGGTAACAATTATATTGGAATGCTATCTAGTAGAAAATGGATTGTGCCTTTCCACCCCATCAAGAGAAAATGTTGTCTGTCATTGCATGTGCTGCAGATCAACTTTAACTAGATGGCTAGGTGTTTAGCTATTCATTGTCATTTAGATTGATAATTTACATTTCATTCAATGGATATCTGGCAAATCTACTGTGTTTGTGGCTAAGTCTTGCACAGCTGGTGCAACAGAAGATTAAGTTGCCCTAATGTTAAACTAAATGATTGATGGACAAGGTTTTCATATATAAAGTTCAGTTTTGCTATATAATTACCACAATTATATGCAACATATATCTATTTCTTGACCATAAATTGAAGGGTTGTTCTGTCTGAGTTATGAAAGAAATTATAAACTAATTTGTGGAAATAACATCTGTTGTGAAAAGGCAAAAAAAAAACTCTACTAAAAATAAATAATTCTTTTTCTTATGGTTTTGTAGCTGTTTTTAAGATCAAGGAAAAATGAGTCTATTCTCTGACTATAGTCCTTTACAAAAATATTTATGTATGCACTTTTGTATTCTTTAACAACACAATGCTGACATGTTTAGAAAAAAGAAGGAAGAAAATACAATATTTGCTTTTCCATAAATATATTTTCTTCTACTTGTGCATTTTGCACATGATCAAGTACATTTTTATCTTTTTTAAAACACTTCAATTCTTAGAACACAAAGAAAATGTTACAAATATTCAATCATTCCTCAAATGTGGGATAAAAAATAATCATCACCCTGAAAAGCAATATGCTATTTCTAACTCGGTTCCCTTGAAGTTTCATTTCTCTCTGAAACATGCATGCAAGTTCTGTCTATCCTGTAAGTCTCACTTTTATTTTATTTTGTTTGTTTTATATTATTTTAGCATGTGTGTGTGTGTGTGTGTGTGTGTGTGTGTGTGTGTACTGGGGATTGACCCCAGGGGCATTCTACCATTGCAATACACACCCAGCCCTATTTTTTTTTTAAACAGGCATCCCACCAAGTTGCAGAGGGCCTTGTTAAGTTGCTGAGACAGGCTACAAACCTGTGATCCTCCTGTATCAGCCTCCCAAGTTCTGGGATTATAGGCATGTACCACCATGCCAGGCTCTATAAGTCTCACTTTAAATAAGACTTGCTCCAAGGATTGGGCAAATTGAGTTTACTGTAAAACATAGGGAATAAGGGGTCTCGGCCAAATGAGGAGAGTGCATTTTATCTAAAAACACTCATGTTTTGTTACACACTATCTAGGACATATAGATGTCTATGGGTCTCTTTACTATCTTTTGGCAATACATAATTGTTAAGAAATAGTCACAAATATCTCTGAATCTTATGCTTTGATTTAGTTGTACCTTTTCCTTTATCATAATTTTAAAAAGTCTACAGACATAGAAATTATGTTATGAATTTATGTTCTAAGGAAGGACTCTAATCCAAATAATAGATAGGGTGATACTAAGTATGATGGTTTATTTTATGTGTCATCTTGGATATTCTGCAGGACTGAAATATTTATTCATACACCAGTCTAGATTTCACTCTGACATATTTTGCAAAAGGTGAACATTTAAGTTGATACTTTTAGTAAAATATATTACTTTCAATAATGTGGGAAGCCTCATTTAATCAGTTGAAGGCTTTAAGAGAAAAATAGGTCAAACAAGCAAGGGGAATTCTGCCATTGGACTTGTGCAAGATCAATTCTTTTTTTCCTGTGTCTCCACCATCCACCCTGCTAGCATGCTCTATAGAATGCACACATGCCAGCTGCCCCCCAAATTCCTTAACATTTCTCTCTCTTCTTCTCCCTCACTCCCTGTGTCTGGGAAACTCTAAATAATATATTGAATAAGTATCTCTAGAACTTACAAGATTCTAAACTGGTATGAAATTATGAATGCTTTCTTTAAGGGCAAAAACAAAAAGTACATATTTTTCCCTATTTTGGATTATTATTTATGGATGAATATTTTTGGACATTGATAAATTCTACCAATTTTATTAAAATTTTTACCATCTTGCTTGTACTCATATGTGTATGTTTGTGTATGTTCATAAATATATGTGTATGTTCATAAATAGTATGTCATATGTAGCTTAGCATATTCAATGCCATAGTCAATATACTGAACACTTTCAACAATGCATGCATACTTTGTGGTGCTATATTAATATACATCCTTCATCTTACATCCAAGTGTAACTCAGAATAATTATCTGGAGATTAAACTAGATTGTTGCAAATATCAATGCTTACATACTTTTTATTGATGAGTAGTATTCCATGGCATGTAATACCATGGTTTGTTTAGCCATTAATATATTGAAATATATGTGAGGTATTTTCAGTGTTTGATTATAATAAATAAAGCTATTATGAACATTTAAAAATAGGTTTCATTTAAAACATGTTAATTGCCAAACATGTAAATAAAGCTATTATGAACATTTAGAAATAAATCTGTTAATAAATGTTATAATAGCTCATTTACATGTCGATAGAGATAAAAATTTAGAATGATAGGATAAATTAAATTATAGAGTTACCTTTAGCTAATCATTATATTTATAGAACAGCTAAGTAATATTTGACTTCTAGAAGGTAAATAAAGTTTCTGGATTTCAGTGAGGTATTGAGCTTTCTGGTCTCTAAATTTTTTAGAACTTAAGCCATAACCTTGTATTAATAAATTTTAGAAAAAAGCATTATAAGTTTGAGTACAATATTATATGCTCTTTGTTCTCCTAGTTTCTGCTTATTTTATTTAACAAAATAAATTCTTATAAAACTGGATACCGTTTCTTTTTACATTTTTATAACTTTATTCCTATGTCAAAGGGATAATATATCTCTGTAAAATTAATTTTAAAATACAGCTAAACATATATAATTTTGTATGCATTACACTTTTATGTACATGTAATTAAAGCTATGAATTGAAAAACTTTTTGAAATACCTTATAATTTATTATTTTTAAATTTTTTCTTTTCTAAAGATTTTTTCATAATGCAGATAATATTAATATCATTTATAGAATTTATAAGTCATATGGATTTAAACTGAAAATTCTAGTAGGTTTATAAAAACAGTAAGTTTGAATTTCTGTAAAATATTTTAATGCCACAAAAATTTAAAAAGTCTAAAAACTGATGAAATTATAGATGATGATTTTTAAAATGATAAAGAAGACATTGAAACTTGAGAAGTCCTTTTTTTTTTTTTTGCAGTACCTGGGATTGAATGCAGGGGCGTTCTACCTCTGTGCTACGCCCCCGGCCCTATTTTTTATACTTTATTTTGAGACAGGGTCTCACGAAGTTGCGGAGGGCCTCACTAAGGAGAGAGAGAAAGAGAGAGAGAGACAGAGAGAGAGACAAGGAGAGAGAGAGAGCGTGCGCGCTCGCCCGCGCACGCGTGCGCGAGTTGAGGCTGGCTGCGAACCCGGATCCTCCTGTCTCCGCCTCCCAAAGTACTGGGATTACAAGCGTGTGCCACCACGCCCGGCGAGAAGTCCTTTTTTAAAATGAAGTTCACATGATAGTCTCACCCTCAGAAAGAAATTATCTCTGTGTTCCACATCATATTAAATAATCCCAAATCTAATTTTATTAAACATTAATATGAAAGATTAAAATTATGCAAGTAGAGAAATTATAGGATTTTTTTAGTATCTCATAGAAGTTTACAACTTTTAATTTGGAAGTGCAAATGCCATTAGACAAATTATTGGCATTTAAAATTCCTATATTTTGAATGTGTCAAGCAGGGCAATTGAGCTCTTCTAATTATAAAAAAAGAAAATATTCATTCTCTTAATCCAACAGAATTTATCCTTGCTAATATGGATTTCAAATCAGATATTTTTGACTGGTGTATGGCTTTCCCTCAAGCAGGGATTAAATAACTAGTGTCCTGTGATCTTTTATTTTTTTCAAAATCACTGAACTCATTTGAGTTAAAGCAGCATAAAGAGAAAAATAGTATATGCTGTAACAAAGGATATCACTACATGACTTCTCTGTATCTTAAGAAATGTTATAAATTGATAGAAATATTTTAAAAACTGAGAATGAGTAATTTGAATATAGTATTCATGAAGAAGAAATAGAAATATATAACAGACATAAGAAGAGATGTGCCAACATTTACAATAAAATGTAAATAAAAGCAAAATAAAGTTCAGAAGATTGATGTAACTTGAATGAGCATAACCCACAAAATACTGGCAGAAGATTTGGTGGTAGATATTAAATTTTAAAACAAATGCTTTGACCTAAAATAATAATGTTTTGAAATAGGAAAATGTGAATAATTCAACTACTAATAATACACATCCTGCAAATTATTTTTAAACTTCTTATATATTCTTTCTGTTGCATAAAACACTTCAAGTTTTGATAGAAATAAAACAATAGGATTTATAGCTTTGAAATTCTGTTTGATATTTCAACAAGACATAAATGTTAAAAATTTATTTTAAGATAGAAAATATTGGTGAAATATAAACAAATTAAAATTTTAACTCATAATTGTTAATTCATGATTATTGAAGATTAACATAATTAAATAGATACAGAAAGGTACTCTGAAATATTAATATAAACATTTATACATATAAATATATGTCAAAATATGAACTTTATTTTGGTATAAACATTAGTGATTAACAGGTTAAATGACTGCATCTTTGGACCAGAAGCCTCACTGTCAGTCAGCCAATAAGTGCTGAGGATGGGTTATAAACCAGATAACTAAAAAACATAATTTTGGCTGGGGGTATAGTCCAGAGGTAGAATGCCTCTGGGTTCAATCCCTGGTACTGCAAAAAAAAAAAAAATCACATAATTTTTTCTTTAAAATTTACCTTTTGTCCCATAGGATTATATAATTTAGTAAAATATGTTATCTTCGTAATACCTTCAAGCTCAATAATAGGATCAAATAATAAGAAAAAAATTGAATCTTATCTATGGAATCTTTGTGCAGAATTCTATGCTAAGCAGTAGTTGACCCTAAAATAAGAAATGCTTACCCTCCAGTGTTGAGGAATTTAACAATCCTCTAAGAAGAACAAGGTAAGTATATTACAATGTACATCATGACTAAAAATTTCCATCAGAAAAAGAGCCCTCCCCAAATTAGAAGAGATAATTTTATTCAGAAAATACCAAGAAAGAATTTGGCTTCAAATAAAGTGGTGAAGCTATGGATGGTCAAGAGGCTCAACAGACCTCACAACTCTTAGACTTAATGGTCAAACTCTGCTCAGTATGAAAGGACTCAGAGTCTCATATCAGCTCTTTCTAGTTCCCTTGCGTACAGACCACTAACAATATATTGCTTAGACCAAGTTGTTTGAACCAAATGTACTACTTGTGTGCATTGTAATAAAGAATGCCATTTATTTAGTTTATCTAGGGTGGGGTTATCTTTTTTTTTTTGCGGTACCGGGGATTGAACGCAGGGGTGTTCTACATTCGCGCTACACCCCCTGCCCTATTTTTTTATTTTTATACTTTATTTTAAAACCGGGTCACACGAAGTTGCGGAGGGCCTCACTAGGTAGAGAGAGAGAGAGACAGGGAGAGAGAGTGAGAGAGCTGAGGCTGGCGGCGAACCCAGATGCTCCGGTCTCCGCCTCCCAAAGTACTGGGATTACAAACGTGCGCCACCACGCCTGGCTTGGGGTTATCTTTTCTACACACAAGAAGTAACCTAAAGACAAAATAAATTAAGAATATAACAAATTTGGCTCATGTGAGTGATTTTTCATTCACTTTTTAGATTTCCAATGGTGGTTCCATCTCCCTGACCAATACACCCCTAAAGCTGTCTGACTTTGAGAGTCTGCACACTTTCCATCTTGCACTCAGTTCCTCTTCTGGGTTTTCAAAGTAATATTGATTTAAATGGTGAGTACTTAATCCACTCCAATCCCACAATTTAGGGTACTGGCTTTCATTCTCATTTGTACATGCCTCATAAAAGCTCTCTCTTTTCACATATGCACAGAGGCCTCAAAAACAATCATTGGGTATTAACTGACTCCTAAGCAGCCCAATTTTTATAATCAAGATTCTGACATGAGTCTTTTCTGTTAATCTCCTTCTCATTTACTTTTTCTTAATTTACTTTGCTGCCCATTTAACCAGTTCAGCCACTAAAATCCAATTATTTAAAAATAAACTACAATAATGTCAAATGGCTGCTTACCTTTTCTTCCAAATATCATCCATCTATTTTCCCTGTCTGCAATAATCAGTGCAGTCATGTGTGGTTGAAAGAGCATGCCTTTTAGAATCTAATTGGGCTTCTTAGCTCTATACCATGTAGCTGTAAGAACAAACTTTGGGGTGATGGCTATATCAGTCAGCATCCAGTAGAGAAAAATGAAATGGCACCAGTTATGCTAATAGAAAATAATATTTCATATTTAAAATAATATTTAAAAGGTATTTCTATTAATTAATAGAAAATAATATTAAATATTTAAGATATTTAATATTTAAATAATTAGGTAATTTTTAGAGCTAGGTGCCTTCAAAAATAAGAAAAGTAGCACAGTGGTAGCAACTGCAGGGAGTAGATGGCATCCTACATCTGAACAAAAATGAGTCGGGATTGATTAAAACTTAGAAACTTGGGTGCTTTGTGGACTTCACACTCTGTCCTTGGAGGAGAAGGAATGGCTCCTTTGGTGAAGTGTCTCTGAATTTAGAGAGGAGCCCCATTGCCTTGGCACACTGACCTTAGAAGAAGAGGCACTGGCTGACTGTTGCTGGTGTCTGAGAGAGGTGCCCACAGGTGTTGGGAAACCTGCACATGGATTCATCTCATGTTACAGAATGGGACTGTTATGGTGGATGGAGCATCTCTGGAGTTCACTAGAGAACCATGCCAGGCAAGGGCCTCAAAGGAAATCTATAGGAAACAGAGGGGAAAGAGAAAAGAAGCTTCTTCTTCCTTCAGTTTTGCACTCCTCCTTCAGGAATTTACTTTCAGAGACTAACAGAGCAAGCTGGAAAAATAAAGACAAGGGCTGCCATGACATCATAGAGCAGAGCATCAAAGGGTGGGAGTCGAGCTGAGAAATTAGCAACTTAAAATTCATCACAATGGGGATAATATTATGCATTAATTAATGGAGAATAGAGATAATTTACATTTTGTAACATACATTATATAATATATATTATTGCAGACACTCACTATGTGAGAACTATGATGATGATAGCAATAAACCGAATATCCTGACTTTTTGAGGTTTGAGTAGAAAAGTATCTAATTCTTACACTCACATACTATTATTTTTAAAAAATACTAAACTTAGATGTAGTGTATTTCATTTCTTTTAGCTGAAAACCATTGTTAATATTCTAGAGGCATAGTGTATGGTGCTGAGTTATAGGAGAGAAACATTTTATAATCTGATTAGGCCTAGTCAATCTCAAGTCTTGTAGTGGTCATGTGTCTTGGGACTGTGACATTCATTAATTTTCACTGGTGTATCTTTACAGACCAATATTCCCTGTCTGCATCCTTTCCTAGCCAAAACATCCCTAACCTGTATTCTTGCAGCACAGATATCTGTTGACTATTTATTCTTGCAGCACAGATATCTGTTGACTATTATTTTTTCTTTACCCCCCCCACCTCTGGCCCTAGGACTTAGGTGATACAGAAAGATGGAAGGTGGTTGAAAGGCTGGAATGGGATGAAATTTCCTTCTCTTACTAAGATTAAGATTCACAATTGTCATGGTGGTGTACGCTAGTAATACCAGTACTTGGGAGGCTTGAGACAGGAGGATTGTAGGTTTGAAATCAGCCTCAACAACTTGGTGAGGCTCTGAGCTACTTAGCAAGACCCTGTTTCCAAATTAAAAATAAAATCGGGCTGAGGATGTAGCTTGGAGATAGAATGCCCGTGGGTTCAATCACCAGAACACACACACACACACACACACACACACACACAATTCACAATTTTCCTCTGGCAATGCCCATTCTCCTAGAGAGTAGACCTGTTTTGTGTAAAAGTTTCTGTGTCTATTTTAGATTTGTTACTTTTCTCCTCAGTCTGTGGTAGCCTAAAGAGGATCATTATTTGACCCTCGTCACCATAGCTTGATAAGGCTCCAGGAAGGGAAGCCCATAAAAGTGTGGAGGCTTCCCTAAGACTGGTCCCAAGAATTTCTCACTGTAAAGATGGTTCACATTCAGCCTCCAAAATTCACTCATTACCATTTATGTGCTCCTTTTGGTTAATAACTCCAAAGGTTTCTGTTCCAGATAGGCATGTCTCAGTAGTTGTAAGCTTATGGATTCTCTTGTCTCTTCAGAATTTAGGAATGGTTGTTTTCCCTGTGACCAGTTCTCCAATGAGTCCCAGAACAGTTGGGTTTGTTGTTGTTCTTAGAGTTGGAGAAACAACTTGTAAGTTCTTTATTTGTTGGAGCTGTTATAAAAAATACTAGTTAACAAAGTGAAAATAAAAGTATTCAATCACAGGAATGTAACTATAAAAAGACAATAAATTAAAGAAACAAGAAGGAATTTTCTTTAATAGATCAATTGTAATACGGGCTGATTGTATCAATCAGTTATCTGTTTTAGTATTCATTCTGTTTACTGGCAAAATTGAGTTTAAACTAGTTAAACTAGTTAATATTCAGTGTCAGTGTTGCTTAGAACACTTATTTTTTGTGACTGTAGGAAAATAAATATATCTGAAGAGCACTAAACAAAGAATATTAATTAAAATATAGATATAATTATTTATATGTTTCATGTTATTATTTATGTATCTTTTTTTTATTTGCGGTACCAGGGATTGAACCCAGGGGCGTTCTACCTCTGCGCTACACCCTCAGCCCTATTTTTTATACTTTATTTTGAAACCGGGTCTCATGAAGTTGCGGAGGGCCTCACTAAGTAAGAGAGAGAGAGAGAGAGAGAGAGAGAGAGAGACAGGGAGAGTGAGCTGAGGCTGGCCGCGAACCCAGATCCTCCGGTCTCTGCCTCCCAAAGTACTGGAATTACAAGCGTGCGCCACCACGCCCGGCCTTATTTATGTATCTGAACATATACTTGTGTAAATATTTTCTGAATTTTACCTACTCATATTTGGAGAATTTTATTATACATCTTGAGTTAACTCTTTTTATGCTTTTATAGTTACATTGTAATTATACATTTTAGTGAGTTTCAAAGTCACACAAATAAACATACAGGCAGGTCTTGCTGTGTTTCCCTTCAGGTCCCGCCCTCTACACCCTCTGCATAGAGTGAGGTTGGTAGTGATATCTTCCCATATGGACACAGCATAATTCAAACTGTTTCTCTCATCAGTTCTTCTCTTTCCTTTACCCACCTCCCTCCTCCCATCACTTTCCAGCATTCTCCTGGTCACTATCCTCAATTATCTAAAGTCCCTTGTATCTCCTATTTTCTAACTTCCATGTGTGAGAGAAACATATAATCCTTGACATTCTGCAACTGATTGAGCTCACTTAGCTTAATATTCTTTAGCCCCATACATTTTCCTGCAAATGACACAATTTTGCTCTTTATGGGTGAGCAAAATTCTATTGCGTGTGTATATACCACATTTTTGTTATCAAATTATTGGTTGATAGATACCTAGTTTGGTTCCATAATTTGGCTATTGTGAATTGTGCCACCATAAACATGGATATGCATATATTTCTACAGTATTCTAAGTATTCTGATTCTAATTTATTGGAAAAATACCAAGGCGCATCTTTCCATCTGACCCAGGAGCTAGGTAATATGGTGGTTCCATTCCTAGCCTTTTGAAGAGACTCCATACCGGTCTCCATAGTAGATGTACTAATTTGAAGTCCCACCAACAAAGTTAATTTTTTATTTTTAATTAGTCTTTTGAATCAGTAAATATAATTAAAATATTCAAAAGTGTGTTCAACATAATATATTGTTAGCTCACAAATTCATTTTTACCTTATCTTTATATGTTTATTACTAAATAATTTTATATTTTAAAACATATCATCTTTAAACTCCATCTAATCAAATAATAACATTGTACAGAATCATATGACTTGGATTGAGAAGTCTGGAGTGATTCTTATTGTTTTGCCCCTGAATGTCACCCATTCTTTTGTTCTTGATACTTTAAAGATTCTTTCCATGGCCTCGATGTTAGACAACTTGAATATTATGTGGCATGGGAAAATTCTTCTTTGATTTTGTCTTGTTGGTGTTCTGAATGTCTCCTCTATGTAGATGTCCAACTCTTTTTATGTTTGGGATACTCTCTGCTATTATTTCTCCGAAGAGTTTTCTTATACCCTTGTTTTGTGCTTCTAGACCTTCTTCAATGCTTATTTTCTATAAGTTAGATTATTTCATTTTTTCTGTAAGTTAGACTACTTCATATTATCATATTTTTTGAATGTTTTAGTTGTGTTGTTGTATTGTCTTCTCAATATTTTTGATAGTATGATCAGTTTTGAATGATCTGTCTGACAAGAGTGAGACTCTACTTTCCATGTGGTCTAGCCTGACAGAAGTGGTTTCTATTGAGGCCTTTAATTCATTTATTGACTCTTTCATTTTATCAGTGCCTCTTTGTGGTTCTTACTTAGGGCCTCAATTTCTCTATTCATATGTTCTTTCATTTTCTGCACACCCTCTGATTTCATTTCTGAGGCTTTTGACCATATTGAAAATCAAAATTCTGAAATCTCCTGTCATTTTCTGCAGCTCAGTATTGGTGATCTCCCTTGTTGTTGAGTTGTGGGAGGTTATTGTTTACTCAGTGGTCTTCAGGCTCATGTTCTCAGAGTTCTCAGGATTGTTTTTCTGTTGTCTTGGCATCCTCTTCCTCTTTGTATCTGTTTGTTATCACTTTATAATTAGCTCTATACTGGGGGTATTTATTTGCCTCTACAATTCTATCGCATACAATCAAACTTTTGAGCTTGTCCCCTAGAGCCTCATGACCAAAATATAGGTCTTAGTGAAGGCAAACAGGAGTCTCTGATTGGCTGCAGGATGCCTTGCTCTCTAGGCCTAACTCCATAGGGCCAGAGACTATGATGTTCTGTTCACAGCCTGCAGCCTGCTTTTTGGAATTTAATGCTGCACAGATGTAACCACTTCTCTGCTTATTCTGTTCTTGTGAAATTCTGCAGAGCTCTGACCTCCACCCCCTTTTGCCACTGGGCCTAAGATAAGCAGAGCCAGAGATTACTATGTTCTGAGCTTGTAGCCTGGCTGGCTGAGCTTTGATGCCCCAGGGACACCACTGTTGATCTGCTGATTGTGAGCACATAGAACTGCCAGTCACTGGCATGCATGTATGCCAAGCCCAAACTCTGCTGGCAGAGATAGTATTGAGTTCCCAGCCTGTAGCTGTGAGCATATGAACATCTACTGTCCCCTGGTTTCACTGTTTTCAAGGCCCAAGCGCTGGTAGGGGGAAATTGTACCATTCTGAGCCTGAGGCTTAGGTGGCTCAGTTATTTAGCCCCAGGGACACTGCTGCTTCTCTGGGTGGCTGCAATCACCTGAGACCTTGTTGGCCTCTGGCATTGGTGTTTTAGTGGCCAAACACTGCCAGCTTGAGTTTATAGCCTTCTGAGACTTCAGCATCATTAGTTATTTCACCCCACAGACACCAGGGCTGGTAGTCCTGTGGTGATTGTTGGGTCCCTCCACCCAAATGTCCCTAGGGGATGTCTGCTAATCACATGTCTGCTGTGTCCAACTGCAGCCCTACCCCCACCTCTGCAGGGATGATATGCAAACTCACAGACCCTGAAGTTCTTCTGTTCATTGCCATGCAAGACACTGTGACCATGCAGGGATGGTTTGTTAACTCAGTCTTGATGAGCACCACTCAGGTCCCTGCAGGCAGAGATGAGTTCAGCTGCAGCCACAGGATTTTGTTGCCTAGTCTGGTTGGGCAGTCTGGGGAGTTGTGAATTATATTTGAGCATGGGGAGAAGAGTGTGGTTGCTTTTGTTGATAGTTTTCTGCAGTCACTGGCCGGACAAGATTTGGCTTCTTCTTTGCTAGAGTTGGTCTCTGGGAGCCCCAGATCCTAACAGCCACCAGTGCTGTGTGGGTATGAAAATGACACCACCTCTGCTCTCTGCTCAACAGGTGAGATGCACAGAGCTCTTTTCTGTCCTCTGTTCTCTGTGCTGCATCCAATATGTTTTGATTGAATTTCTTCTGTTAAGTTCTGACTACTTTTCTTCCCTTGCCAAGAAGCAGTCTTCCCATTGGTTGTGTTCTGAGTCTTGAAGTTCCTAAGACAAGCTGTCTGCCTCTATTCCACTATCTTTAGTCCTTGACACAATTTATTAAAACAAGAAATGAATAAGAAAACATCACTACAGACAGTGGGGAAATCTAGAGGATCATCAGAAACTATTTTGAAAAAAACTGACATATTTCTAGACATACACAACTTACCTAAATTCAACCAAGAGGATACAGAAAACCAAAACCAGCCAATTACAATCAGAGATAAAAACAGCAATAAAAATCCTTCCAGCAAAGAAAAGCCCAAGTCCAGAGGGATTCCAAGCTGAATTATACAAAATCTTTATAGATAACTAAGCCCAATATTTCACAAATTATTCTGTAAAAAAGAAAGATGGAATTCTTCCAAACTCCTTTTATGAGGCCAGTATCACCTTAATACCCAAACCAAATAAAGATATCTAAAGGAAATAAAAGTACAGACCAATACCCTTGCAGAATATAGATGCAAAAATTCTAAGCAACTCCTTTTTGACTTTCTATAAGAGGTTACAAGTAATTGCTTGAGTGTCCTTTTCTAAATATCTAATATTTAGCTTTTATTTTTTATAATTTAATGCAATAAACATAAATGAATTCCTTTTTGAGAATGAAGTTTACTGAAAACTAAAACTAAGTTCCATGAGTATAATCTAATTAATATTTGAATTAAACTTCAATACATTTTAAGAAAAGTAATAGCTTATATAATTAAATAACATTATAATAAATCAAATAATATATCAATATGGAAACAATTTTGAGAATTGATTTGAATTTATGTTATGTATAAAAGATAACAGGTATAGCTTAGTATTAAAAGTTTACTTTTTTTCCTATTTTGTGTATTGCTTGTATTTCTTTCCTAATTTTATGTAGTTAATATAGCTAAAGGACCCTTGATAATAAACTACCTACATAAATAATCATGTGTTAAATTTCTTTAGTTTTAATGTATTTTTTATTTGTTTCATTTTTTTCTAGAGGTGAATAATTCTACAGACCAGAATTTTCTCTTTCCCTATTGTGTTACTAAAGATCAACTCTTTCACCTGTGCCTTAATGATTTATACTGTTTTTCTTTCAACAAAGTTTATAAGCAAGTACAAATATTTTCTGGGTTCTTTTCTTAGAGAAAGAAAATTGATTTTTTACTACACAATTTAATTGAACCTGGGTTGTTTTCTGTAGTAATTGGGCACAAAAAATGAAAAAAATGATACATCTTTGGGCATTTCAATCCAGTGAGTCACTAGTGAATTACCTAAGAAATCTGTTAATGTATTCTTAAAGTTTTTAAAGTGTCAATATCAATAGCACATGATTATGATTTTATCATATTATACTTTATTTACTACCTATAATACAATTTAGTTTGTTTGTACATATAAGATTTAGGACATGATTTTCATATTTATTTTATGTTGAAATTCAGGAATATTATACAAGATTTACTTCAGAAAATGAATAGATTAAGCTCAAAATCTATGATGTGTTTACTCTGCACATAGATTAATAAGCATATGTTATAGGAAATGCTCTTCTACTTTTGCAATACCAGTTATTTCATAAATACATAAAGGAAAAGTAAGAAATTAAATTCATACACATTGCTTACATATTTAGAGTATTTTAACCTACAGATGATGCTCTGTATCACAATACTTATGGGTATCTATGACTTCTTTTAGAATGAAAACATAAGATACTAGAATAAATTAGGTATTTGGATGATGGCATTTGATAGGAAAGTCAAATTGCTATTAGAATATAAGCATTAAAATTACAATCATCTCAACAAAATTTAAAAATTGTATTTTATCTTTTCTTGCTGGAACATGTAAAGTGAGTTTTTGATATTGAATGTGAGGGTTCTAAAATGAACACGTTTTCTCTTCCTGGAAACCAAGCACAAAAATCAAAACCAAACAAAATAAAACTAAAAAAAATCAAGGCAAAATAAAAATGTATAGCCACAAACATAAAGAAAACATGGTTGCAAAATGGGGACCACAGAGGATCAGAATAAAATAAGTCATAGGAAAGACATTTTCCCTTTTTAAATAATAACAAAAGATATTTTTAATTGTTATAGTGAGTGTTGATTTTTTAGATGAAAATACAAACCCACTGTTTATTGTAAAGTGGAGAACATCTATCATCTGGAATTTTTTACACCATCTTGTCTCCTAGAAACAGAGGGTGATGATAAAATAGAAATCTTAAATATGTTCATATTTAAGCACTCTGTTTCTTGACAGTTGAAGGTAAGAGCCTCTCAATAATCCCTATCTGTGTATATGCATTAAATGGGGAGAAACAAGAACAAACTTTTCTCTTATTCTTGAAACTATATGGTAGCATTAGAAAACAACTTCATGTTTTTGTTTCAGTAGAGAAAAATATCAGACACTGGCTAGAGATACAAACCATAAATGTATTTTTTGCAACTCTATATTCAATAGAATATTTTCTGTAATGTCTGCTTGAATGTGTATTATACACAGGTTTTAGACACACATACATAATATTCTTTTGCAGATGTAATATATGTCAGCTTTTCTCAATCATATATTCTTCATGTATTCATTAATTCTGTTTTAGTGATAACATGCTTATCAAAACACAAAATAAAAATCTCTATTTATAGTTGTTTTAAGTTGGTAAGTGGTTACTTAAATTTCCTAATATTTTTCAGGTTTTGAAGAAACAAAATATAATTTTTACTAAAGTGTTAATTATCAACTGTAATACATTCAGGTGGAAGTAATGATATCAGTAGACTCTAATATTTATTTAATAATACTTAGGGAAGAAATGTTATTTTTATATGTGTAAAACTGGAATAAGGAAAACAAGAGGAAGAATGTAATACACCAATTTTTTTAGAGTAATTCCATTGTAGTAAATCCCCTTTTTGCATGTGTGTGTCTGTGGAAGAGAGTTGTTTTTGGCAGCATCACTTTATTCACATTTATATAGAGTAAAAATTGTCATCTGATTATTGAGACACCTTTCAAAACTTCCTAAAGTAATTCTCTAACACACTCTAAAATACTGTCTTCAAGGTGCAGAGATTCATGGAGTTTATTTCAGTTTCCAACATGCCTGTTAAATTGAAAGTAGTGAGTGCCATGTGCAAATTATTATAAATTGAAGTTGGTTAATATTCATTTATAAAAAATAAACTGATATTGGAAATAAGTTTTTCTAAATCCTACATTCCATTTTACATCTAAGAACTTTAAAATGACAGTAGATATCCCCCTGAAGCAATTCTTCTCCGACATAAACTTCAAGTCACTTCTTTTACTACCTTGAGAACTTCCCTCATGAGCTGCTCATCATAACTGAATTCACAATTCCTGTCAACCCCTTAGAAATAAGCTTTTCATAGGATCAAACACTGTATAGTACCATAATCCATTATTTCAATGATTTGGAATAGTTTGGTTGTCAAGAGAATAGAAAGAAAATGCTCCCTGATTTTTTTATATATATAAAAGAAATGAAGAATTATCTTAAATATATCAGCCATTAGTGTTTTCTAATTCAATCACTAAGCTAATTCTTCTCTCACTAGTAGGATTTTTGGAAAAATATGTTTTCAATATTATTTTATACTAGTTTAGTACAATCATAAAAATTATCATTATGAAAAGATTTGGGGCTATAGTTCAGTAGTAAATCATGTGCCAAGAATGTTCTAGGACCTGGGTTCAACCTCCAAATGACCCTCAACAAATTAAAAATAAAACCCTGTGGTGTAAATCTTATCTTTCCTTACTCATGCAGTAAATCTAATGTATTAAATTTCTGAACTTTCTGAAATTGCTGAACTTTCTGAAATAACTTCATGATTTAAATGTTATGGTAGCTTGAAGATGTAAAACAATGGCTATATTATTTTAAATCAACAAAGAAAATTCACATATATTCTTTTTTTTGCGATACTGGGGATTGAACCCAGGGGCATTGTACCTCCAAGCTACACCCCCAGCCCTATTTTTTATTCTTTATTTCAAAACAGGGTCTCACTAAGTTATGGAGGGTCTCACTAAGTAGCTGAGGCTTGCTGTGAACCTGCAATCCTCCTGTCTCAGCCTCCCAAGTACTGGGAGGCGTGCACTACCACTCCCAGCTAATTATTTTGTTATTCATAATAGTTGTTATTATGTCTAAAATGTGATAATTTGTCTTTTTATAAAAATTCAGACTGGATAAGATTTTAAAAATTTTGCCAATATGCTCTGTTGTCTGAATGTGAACAACCTGTCATACTCGAATATCTTTTGGAAAATGTAATTGTTATAGCACTGTGAATGGTAGTTTGACTCTATATATCAATATAAATATGAATAAATTATTTTCCAGGAAAATAGTTTTTCAAGAAATCATCCTAAAAATATATTTGCACATGTGTTGAAACAACTATGTATAAGAATGTATATTGAGGAACTACTTGTAATAGAAAAAGACTGGAAACATATTAAATATGCTTCATTTCATAGATTATATACTACAGTCACAATGGAATGGTTATGTGGCAATTTAGCCATGAGGTCGACATGCTTCTATTGATATGTATCTCTTTCCAGTATATATCAAATGTTAAGACTAAGGTACAGAATCATGTGCAGAGTATGAGTTTATGTATGTGGAGAAATTCCTTATTTAAATATTTCCTGGCAACTCTTATTTCCATTGAAATGAAAGTGAGTGGTAGCATAGGAAGAACATATGCTTTGTGGTTAAACCTAATAGAGTAAGTCGAATCTTTCCTTTTACAGAAAGGTTGGTTGGTGTATTATTTAAAATATTGGCATAATACTACTATTTAAAATTGTTACAATTGAATATGCACATAAATTTATAACCACATATTAAGCATTTGTATATCAAACATATACATATATATGTTAATTTTGAGAATATATAAGACAAATGTTTCGGCTAAATTAATATAGTTAATACATGCAACATTAAAATATTTAAAAACTTGGAAATTGAAAATTTATCTTTTCAGGACTTTATATGTGATGCTTTGGGATATACTTGAATATGCTATAAGATATATCAGAAGATAGTTTTTAAGGGAAATTGTTCTTATTCACCCTTCAGTGTAATTTGCTTTTCAGCAAAATAATCATAGAGAAATCTCTCTCTCTCCGTATATATATATATATATATATATATGTAAATAGATAGATATAGATATAGATAGATATAATATATATGTATATCTCTATAGAGATATATCTATATCTCAATATATATATCTATATATCTCTATATACATATATATATATTTATATCTCTATAGATATATATCCAAATCCCTCTATATATCTAGATGTATGTCTCTATCTCAGTGTATATCTACATCTATAAGTGCCATGGGGAAGTGCATAAAAATTAAATGTTTGGAAGTTAGTTAATTTTAAAATAAATAAATTATTTATACAATCTGAAAAATATTTTATTTTTTGTAAATTCACTGATACCTTTTATTAATTTTCAATCACAAGAGTCTTGGTATAAGTAGCTATCAATAGTATTTATATATTTGCATATCTCTAGATCTTTCTGGTTCATTTCTATGTGTTATGCATTTGTATTCCTAATAACTAGATCACATATTGATTAAACAAACCAGTATATCAAGTTTATTATGATTTATATCTTCCAAAATATATTAAGTTAGTGCAAATGGCTTAGGCTAATGTATTTTACTTTGGGGTTTGTGTGTGTAAGAGTGAAAAAGAGATTGACATCACATAATGGGTTCATAATATCACCAGTCTGAATCCCCAAATTTTTGGTAGCCTCAAGTCCTATCAGCTCCGGTTGATTTTAGCTGTTGCTTGCATCCAACAGTTAAAACTGGGTAATAGTCACATGTTCCAACTGCCAACAACTGAGTTGAAACCTACCTGCCAGACCAGCTCAATTTGGTTTTGGGTTCCATCATGACACTCTAGACAACTTGGACTCATTATAATGATAAAAAAAAAAACACAACCAAGCCATCACAGATCCAACTATAATCAACTTAGGGTAGAAAAAATGTGGTGTCCTGATTCTTAGAAATCTTCTCTTTTCTCCATGAGAACCTCTGATGAAAGCATGCATACCACACCCCCTCATAACCATTCCTGGCAGAAGTTCAAATCCCTGCTCTTAGAGAAGGTTACTTGGGAGTTTGAGCTTCCATGTTCCATTTACTAACCATCAAATAAAGTTTTCTTCCTGCTTCCAGAACTATTTGGTTATTTGGGAACAGTACTGAGTAGAGAAAAGAACCTACAGGTTCAATAACAGTAAGGAGCACAATGGAGACAGTCTATGCCAAATACCAAGTAAAGACTTAAACTGAATTGATCCAGTACTAGGACTCTGTTGAATTAAAAAGTCATTTCGATGTTCTCCCTCAGGATCCCTACAGGAAATGGTAGACACATGGACTCCATCAGCAAGTAGGATGTCAATGGAATCCGTTTAAAAGGATACTATACCTAATATATAAGTGAATGCTGTTCCTTTTTATAATGACCTATTGAAAAAGAAAAATTCTTGTTTTTGCCTGATTATCATCCTCTGACATTATCCAAATGACTAGAGATATCTGGAACAAGCTACTCGTTGACACCTCTGCAAAGAATCTCTATTAAATGACAGAGGCAAAAACTGTGACACACATAATATTATTTTGAGGCAACACATAGTACAAAAGAATACTTGTGCAAAGTTAATAGAGAATGGTCTTTCTATGCATATCATGAATTAGGGTTTTAGAATACACAAAAATGCAGAGTAATTTAAAAATTAAGATAAAATGAGAGCAATTAAAATAATCTATTTTACAAAAACATATTTAGCTTTCCTACTAACAAAATATTTTTGGTGATAGTTTTCATTTTCTGTAAAGGAAAATGAACTTGGGTTCATTGAGAGAGGTACAGTGAGAAACTGGAAAAATCTGCTTGCTAAATTTATACATTTTATTAAAATTATCTAACTTGGAGCCGGGCGTGGTGGCGCACGCTTGTAATCCCAGTACTTGGGAGGCTGAGACCGGAGGATCCGGGTTCGCGGCCAGCCTCAGCTACTTAGTGAGGCCTCCACAACCTAGTGAGACCCTGTTTCAAAATACAGAATAAAAAATAGGGCTGGGGGTGTAGCTCGGAGGTAGAATGCCCCTGGGTTAATCCCCGGTACCACCAAAAAAAAAACCAAAAAACAAAAAACAAATAAAGTTATCTAACTTGGAAATTTAAATTAGTATCGCTAGAGAAACTGATAGGATGAACATTAATATACCAACATAAAAATAGAAGAAAAAAATTAAAAACAAAAGTCCTTCACAGTTGAACTTATATTTCTTAAACAGATTTTCAAGTTACCTTAAATATTTGGTATAAATATGTTTGGTGGTCATTTTTAAGCTAGTATGTCAGAGGAATGATTTTCTAATTTACATTAAATGATAGTACTTTTAAGTTCTGGTATTATATATTTGTATAGTACTGTAATGGTGGTTAAGTTATTATTAATAGAAATATTAATTACAGTAGAGTATTAAATACATACCTGTAGAATAAAAGTTAAATTTTAAAAAGTTCTTATGACTCAAAACTATTCATTTACCAAAATATTTTGTTTAGGTTTCTTCTAATTTAGGTATATTACCAATACCATAATAATAATATAACTTATGGGTAAATATTAATAAATTAATCATGCTAGCAACAAATTCATTTTTAAATCTTATTGAAAACATTTTTATTTTCCCAGATTTTAAGTCATTATCTTTTGCAATATCAAATTATCTTTAAATTATTAAATCAAAATATTTATTTTTATTATTCAGCTCACACTCTTGATGAAAAAAGGCTTTTCTTTTATTTTATAAAGTTTGGGTAAAAAAAAAACTGAAAGAACGCCGGGTGTGGTGGCGCACGCTTGTAATCCCAGTACTTTGGGAGGCGGAGACCGGAGGATCCGGGTTCGCGGCCAGCCTCAGCTCGTGCACGCGCGCGCGTGCTCTCTCTCTCTCTCTCTCTCTCTCTCTCTCTCCCTGTCTCTCTCTCTCTGTCTCTACTTAGTGAGGCCCTCCGCAACTTCGTAAGACCCAGTCTCAAAATAAAGTATAAAAAATAGGGCCGGGGGTGTAACGCGGAGGTAGAATGCGCCTGGGTTCAATCCCCGGTACCGCAAAAAAAAAAAAAAAAATGAAAGAAGAAAACAAAACAAAACAAATACATTAAAATATAAATATAAACCAAACACATTCTATGATTTAATTTCAATCTGTTCTGAAGCACAGAATTCCAACTTTTTATAATTATTAACATATTTATTATTTAAAAATAGTATCCATATGCTTAAATTTTGGCAGTTGTATACTTTACTCTAAAATTATTTCTCCCTGATCTTTTCATTCTTTTTCTAGCTACATTCTTGAAAAATCATACTACACACTCATGATTTCCAGAGGCTACCAATCCAAAGGTATATCCACAAAGTATATAACTTTGCTTATTTTTGAAAAGATAAAAGGGGAGATTGGATTTTTATAGTTGTCTTTATTTAACATGTCCTAGTTATTAAACAGCAATACAATTTAGAAGCTCTGAATACAGGTTTTATGTCAGAGTATTTTAGTTTATGAACTTGTTTAGTCACTATTATGTAAAATGCCATTAAAATGTGGTTACATGTAAATCAAATTTGAAAAATTACTGAGATACATGACAAATATGGAAAAGTTTTATGAGTTTAAAACCACCAAATTTGTTTTATGATTTTGAGTAGTGCTTATCAGGTAACCAGTTGCTAAATTAACCCTTACAGATATGATGGTTTTCATGCTCAAAAAAGAATACATAATGGACAATTTCATAGTAAATACAAAGCCTGAGATATAACCATGTTTCATTAGAAAGATATGTAAAACAGTTAATATGGATTTTTTAAATGAAATTTCTATTTTTAAAAAAGTGTTCACATTATGGAATATAATGAAAGGGTTTCCCTGAGGTAGGCTAGAATGTATCTATAATTGCTAAGTATTAATTTATTTATAACTAATACACACATAATTTTATTTGTCCAATCTTTTGTTTTAATTTACGAAACTTTTAAATATGTTTAGGAGATCTTTTACCTTCTTGAAATAAGTATTATGTCAAGAGTCTTTGATTATAGTATTGTTTTTTGATACGACAGTGTAAAAATATAAAATGTTTTAACATGATGGTGCACAAATCCTTTACTTGAGCCCATCTCAAATTGTCCCTGTTTGAACACTTTTTTTTTTAATCTGACTGAACTGAAAGAGAACATGGATTGGTAGCCCCTGGAAAGTATTAAATAATATTGCTACTTTTCTCAGGTCATGATTCAGCACTAATACCAAGCCATTTCTTCAGGAATGGGTTTGACTGGGTAGTTCCCTAGCAACAAAGGCCATAGCAACTCCAGAGGTGGCATCAGAAATGAAATGTGTTCCTTCTCAGGGAACTTTGATGGATAACAAAACCTGTATTACCTGTGAGACTGAGACTCCTAACAGTGGCTATGACCTTTATCATCTTCTTTTTTTATTTTATTTTTGAGTTATTACAGCTGCTTTTCCACTGTAGAAACCTATGCCAGTAGGATACTGAGATGGGATTTTTTTTCCCTGAGATACAGAAAACAGGAAAGGAATGTATAGCAAAATGCAGAAATGTTGGTTGTTAGAATCCAAAGACTTGATATGGAACCATGTACTTGCTGCCCTAGAAATTTCTGATTTTTGTCACCTTCATTGCCAGTTTAAGTAAAAAAAATCACATATGTAGTTAATAATTATTTCAAAATATTTGGTTTTGTATAGCTTATGAAAGAGAAATACAAACTTTACTTGAAAGATGAGTTGAACTAAAGTAATTCCACAATTCATTTTAAAGCACACATGTAACACTAACATATATCCTATTCTCACACTTGGCTTTTTGAATAAGATTAAGACCAAAACCATTTATGTTTTCCATGATTATAAATTTGCCAAGCATTGGGTCAGTAATACTTATGTTGGAAGTTGCCTTAATTTTATTCATTATATTACCCATTTTCAGATAATTATTTTAATCTAATTCAGATCTCCTTTCATTCTTAGATGAAAGCAACACTCCTGGTTCCTTCTGTAAAGTATGATGCAAATATATATATATATATATATATATATATATATATATATATATTTGTGGCAGAAAATTCTTGGTGACCAACTTAATATAGTCTTAACTATTTTCTTCAATGTCACCACACTATTTCTGTTGAAACTGTAAACAATTACTTTCCCACCCTCAAAATGTGACAAAACTTTCAGCCATTAAAATATAAGCACCTTGTATGTTAACATTTCATCATGCATTGCCATTGAAATACTGTGTTTTTCCATTTTCTTTGCTGCGGTGTTTTAGTTTTTGATGTACAGAAATTATGTATTGAAATATAATTATGTTTTGTGTCTCATCACATCTGAGTTGTGTTCTTTATAAACATGTTCACATTAGTAATGTAATTTTATTTGAATTGTCAATATTTTTCCATCAAAAAAAATAAAAAAAAAATAAAATATAAGCAGAAGTACGCTGCTGGCTCCTGGACAAGTGTTTGTTTTTCTTGACAAAAGGAAATGGTGACAACCTGGAACCACCATAATCATTCCTATCTTTTTTGCCTTTATTTCATCATTCTTCTTGCTGAAGGTACAGTAGTAATATCGAGTCCCTGAGGCAAAGACACAGATCTGCAGTAACACTGACATTGATGAGAATCTAAAGTAGTATCACCTGGAATTTCTTCTTTCACACTTCTTACTATGGGAGAAAAAACATACAATTAGTTTTAAATTTCTCACCATTTGATTTTCTGTTCTTGGAGGCTAAATTTGTTACTAATTCAATATTACTATATGATTTACAAAGAATAGTTTTCATAATGTTCTTTCTTCATTGGTTTAGTCTTCTTGCATGGATGGTCAATCTAGAAAAATTTCTGGGTTTTTTGGGGGGGTTATCTAAAGAGCTACATGAAAGATCAGATACTTGACAAACGTAATAAGATACTTGATATTATTTACCGTGCAGCAAGGATTCTCCACTGTAGCACTGATGACATTGTGGGCTGGATAAATCCTTGCAGGAATGGGGTGGGGTGGGGGCTGCCCTGTGCATTATAGAATATTCAGGAGTATTCTTGGTATCTATCACTTGCAGCTCCCTCCAAGTTGTAACAATTACAATGTCTCTAGACACTGCAAATGTCCACTAAGAATCAAAATCCCAGGTTAAGAACCTCTGCTCTAAAGCACTAGGATAAGATGCATTAAACAGAAGGAAATTTTTCTTTGTTTTTATTTAGTTGTATTTGAAAAATATTTTCTGTATAGCAGTTACTTTTGCAGGAGATAGATTCAGATATAGATATAGGCATATTTTACTTTGATTTATAAAATTTGCCTTGTATAAAATGATGTGAAGCAAACTTTAAATACAACTTTCAAGAATTGCTAGCAGTAGTGCTGAGGAGTGAGCCTTTGTTTATGTGACATTTGGATCACTGGTTAATCAGTTCAAAACAGTTTTTACATTGAAGCAATGTAACAAATAGTGTTGGAATTACATAATATTTAGAGGATCACAAAATTATAAACTTAAATAACTCCAAGCTTTTTATCATAGATAAAGTATTTAAAATCAAAGGATGATTTTTGCAGAACTGGGAATTGAACCCAGGGGCATTCTACTTCTGAGCTACACCCCCAGTCATATTTTTTATTCTTTATTTTGAAACAGGGTCTAAGTTGCGGAGGGCCTCACTAAGTAGCTGAGGCTGGCCACGAACATGCAATCCTCCTGTCTCAGCCTCCCAAGTACTGGGATTACAAACTTGCTCTACCGTGCCATGCCTGGCTAAAATCAGGATTTTAAACACTCTACAGGCCTAAGAACATATGTGTTTTGACATATTCAGTTGTGAGTTTGCAATCCCTAATGTTTACAGGGGAACAGTAATCTTTGTGAATTGAACTGGAAGAATCAACATAAAATGCCAACCTTCTGTATTGTCTTTAAATTGACTCATCCAGTCAATATATTTAAATTGTGTTTTAAAGTTGGTACCTGGAAAATGATTTTTTCACCTAGATTCTGGGCTGTGTTTTTGTCAAACAGGCAAAAATTTTCAAGCCAATCTCAGTGGTGTCCTATACCACTTCAATAAAAATTAAGATGTTTAACTGGCAGGTGATAATTTAAAATGGTTGTTAGTTATCTACTAATCTATTCTATCATTCAAGAATTATTTATCTATTACCTATTGGGAACCTGTAACTACATAAGATTCTGAGACTATAAATAATAATAATAATAATAATAATAACAACAACAACTAATAACTCTAAGTCACCCATTGTCCAGTAAAACTGGCTGATAAAAATATAATGATATTCTATGACATTATGTGATAATAGAAATATACATAAAAATGACACAATGAATCAAAATTAGCTCATGTCTACATTACATTTTTATGCACATGGTATTATTCATTATAAAAGACTCATTCATGCCAGGTGTGGTGGCACACGCTTGTAATCCCAGTACTTTGGGAGGCGGAGACCAGAGGATCCGGGTTCGCGGCCAGCCTCAGTTCTCTCCCTGTCTCTCTCTCTCTCTCTATCTCTCTCTCTCTCCTTAGTGAGGCCCTCCGCAACTTCGTGAGACCCGGTTTCAAAATAAAATATAAAAAATAGGGCCGGGGGCGTAGCACGGAGGTAGAACGCCCCTGCGTTCAATCCCTGTACTGAAAAAAAAAAAGACTCATTCATGGCCCAGAGAAAAAATGTATAAAATAATTCTTAGACAAATTCCAAAATGAAGATATTCTGAAAGGAAGCAGGATTTTGTGAAAAAGAAATCACTTGAATAAATAAGATTAACTGTAAAAGACTCCATGGAGCCATATTGATACTTATTTCAATATTATTAACAAAAATTGTGGATTTAAAATAATTAAAATTAATGAAACTCAATGAGGTGTTTAGCTTCATTCTCTATTTCAAAACATTATCAAGGGTAAACTTTTGAGGATAAATTAAATTAAATTAAACATTAAAATTAAATTAATGCTATAATAATATTTCATTAATTAAATTCTGCTGGAATTTGTCTTAGAGGAGTAGATGAGTATGAAAACAAGCTGCACAGAAGTGATTTTTACATATTTAACCATAAGATACTTGCTGTTGAAGGGTAACTGAAGCTACAGTGTTTCTTTTCATTGGTTCTCTTTTTAAGTTAATATAGCTTCTGTTGGCTCATTAAAATAACTGGTATTCTCCCATATACAGACACTCTTGGCCCAGCCCATATCACTTTGGAATTCACAATTGCAGTACATGCCTTTATTTGGTGAACAAATATCACAGCTTTCTCCCTCTTCTGGGTAGACTAATGTTGCAATATCTTAGTACATATCTCCCAAATGTCCACATTAACGTCAAGTTTTGTCACACACAGCAGTAACCTGCTAGTAGTAAAATCTTTGTTGGCTTTCTTCCCTTCCCTTCCTCACCTCTCCACATCTCTATTAGTAAGAATATAATACTCTATTAAATCAGTAAGAAAATATGATCATTCATTAAACTTAGATTCCATTATTCTATATGAACATTATAATTAATAAATTGGTCTGAAGTGATGACCATTTGTAAATATCACACTATAAGACGGGAGTAATGACTATAATCATAGTGAAATATTCAGCTAACATCAGTACAAAGTGACACATTAAAATGTTTTAAGTGGTAAGAATAATTTAAGTATTCATAAAAGAAAAGTGAACTTCTGGATAGAATGACTAGGAAATCAGGAAAATGGTAATCTATTCTTTTAATTAACGTTTGTTCAGTATGTCATATGAGACAGGTACAAATCTAGGGAGTATGAATAATAAGATGATGTAATGAACTTACCTTATTTCATATGTCATAAATTGGCAATGTTGTTTTAGAACACACATAGATATATTTAAATATGTTTTTATAGTTTGTTTGACAGAAATAATTTACTTAATTTAATGAAAAAGAGTCAAGGTAGAGACATAAATAAGGAAAGGGCAAAAAGTAACTTCATAATTATCAAGATACAATGTAGCACCTCATTTTTTAACTGTAATCTAAACACTGAGATGGCTTTAAAAGTCAAAAAACAAACGACTGGCTCATATTTGCAAGGTGTCATGGGACTGCAGTGAAGAAAAATTGTTTGTTTTTAGGATAAAGAGGAATATGGATACTAGATGTTTTTACCATCAGTGATTACATAAACCAGCAGTAATTGAAGCTAAGAAGGACAGAGTCTTCTCTAGAGAATTTTATAGCTAGATTGTTGAATTTACTTGTCCTTCAAGAAAGAAAATTAAAATCTGAAAGAAACAGAGGTGGCTGAATGTAAAACTAAGTCAGAACCAATGCTTGGAAAATACCAGTATGATGGTATGTAAATCCTATAATTTTGAGTGATTTAATTATACATTATGAGTACTGTACGTTTTAGAACAAGTCTTATGTATCTGGTCAAATTATTTCTGAAGATTCAGTCAAATATATTGGAGGCATGTTTTTGTCACAGTTTTCTGGATTCCCACAATTCTCAACCTATTAACATGGAACCCACTGAATCAAAACTACTAACTCTTACAGTGACATTTAATTTCTCTACACGATTTGGGTGGTCCTGATCATGCACTTTGGTCAGATATTATCAAATGTAGTAACATAAGCTATTCTTTTCTTTTGAACTTTGGTTTCTTTATCTTGAAAACACTAATGTTATAGACAGACAAATTAGTTTTCTTTTTTGCTTTTCTTTAGACACTTGCAGTGTTTAGACTTCACTGAATATTAGAAATGATATAAAATTAGAAAAAAAAGAAATGACAAGCCCCAAATAGTAACAATAATGTTGTTGCATATTACTACACTTTGGTATATTTGACAGCATTTAGTATTTTTCAAAAGCTTCATGACATAATCAGAAATGGTATACTCTCAACAAAACTGTAGAAAATTTCTCAGTACAATTTAAGGTATTACAATTTAAAATGTTGTGCTAGGTACAGCAGTACACGCCTGAACTCCCAGCAATTCCTGAAGCTGTGGCAAGAAGATTACCAGTTTGAGGCCTGCATGGGAAACTTAGCAAGACCCTGTCTCAAAATTTAAAAAAAAAAATAAATAAAAAGAGGGGGCCTGGAGACGTAGCACCCCTAGGTTCAATTCCTAGTAGTGAGGAAAAAAAAAGATTGAAATAGTTTTCCATGTTCTCCACTGACTTCCTTGATGAGTTTGATATTCTTTTCTCCTGGTATTTCCATTTCATTTATTAATACATATAATCTAAGGAGAATTTCTATCTAGTAATAAAGGAAAACTTGCATGCAGTGCAGGATATGATAGAACCTAAACAATTTATTTTGTTCTTTGATTGCTTTGCAATATTTTTAAATATCATATGTTTTAGGATTTTAGGTTATTGTGACATGTGTTAGCACTGTGGGGTGTCTGAAATGTGGCAGTTGTGTATAATGATGCTATAATGTGAACCCTAAAAAGGACAGAATGGGTTGCAGGTAGAACAATGAGTGCTATGTATTAAAATTCATCATAAATTTCTCTCTTTAACCCAATCATAATAGGAGATAACTCTTTCAGAAGATTTTTGAAGACTGCATTTAAGTGTCAAGTCATACTGCTAACTGCAAGTTTGAGTGGGCATTTGGGAATTGAAATGAACAACTCCAGTGGGCAAGCACTTAGCCTCAGTATGGATGGATAATAACTGGAAAAAAAGCAAAAGGAAGGAACCCCTGCATGCCCCTTGTTATTAGTGGAAAGGCTGAGTGACAGGCATGCACATTGCCTCAATAGCACAAATGCTGCCCTACGCTCATTGACCTCAATCCAATCCATAATGAACCTCATTTCCATTGAAAATGTTGATTATACCATTAGTTATATTCAAGGCCTGTGAGTTCAAATACAATTGATTGCCTTTACATATGGTGCTTAGCTTTCTGATAGCACATGTTTTTAATAGTTACATGTTCTTTATTAATATGAACATTCAGCCAGCTTTATTTATTTTTTTACCGAGAAAATAAAGCAAAATCACAGTGCTGAATATTTCAAGTTCTATTACTATACATGTTTGTGTCTACATGTGTATGTGTATGTGTATGTGTGTGTGTGTGCGTGTAGAAAGAGAGGATACATCCAAATAAATCTATAAATTTCATTATTGTGAGAAATATTGCATGCCTGAAGGGACAGATTTTAATATAGTAGAAAAATGATATCAATAGTTAAATTTTGCTTTAAGATTGTTCAATTTATCCAAGATTTTTGTTTTGAGAATTTTTGTACCTACAAAAAAGTTAAAGGAACAGTTTATTAAACACTTGTATATCTCTTACATAAACCCAAAAATTAACAATTTGCCAATTTTCACTCTATTTATTTCCTATGTCTTTTTTATTCTTGCTGAAAATTTTGAAAGTAAGGGAGAGACTTACATTATGTATCACTATTAAATTTTTTAGAATGCTTCCCTCCACTCCTCTGAGACCATAATCACTTGTGAGAGATTTAATGCTATAAGTGTACATAATTGTTCAATATGTAGTGAATATGTTTCTATATATATGTATATTTTTATTTTGTAAAGTCTTCCATTACATTGACAATATAGAGTCTAGGCCAATTTCCTTATAGAAAATGCCATATTTAACCATGTATTAACATTATATTCAGGAATCACTTGCACACAAACAAAAATTTGCAAGAATACCTTGTACAAGCTGTGTATTTTCCATTGCATAACATCAGCAAGCACATTTCAGAAGGTTTCCATTGTCAGCAATGCTAATTTTTATCTTTTGTTCAAGGTGTTATCAACAGATCTCTCCATATTGATGATATCATTTCAATCATAGTTAATGTGATATAAAGAGAAATATAACTCTTTTTACCTAGGTTTTGAAATTTATTTACATAAAACTGTCTAAATGAATCTTTTGATTCCATTCATAAATGTTATTTAAGTGTTAATATTATGAATTTTGTCATGGTGACTCCCTTAAAAACATTTCATAAACTTTCATTTATAGTTTCCACTTTTTCCTTTTTTAGACATTATGCAATTGAATTTATACTTTTCATTTTTACTGGAAGTCACCTAGTGAGGGTATCACCCAGCTGGGCACTGTGGTGCATGCTTGTAATACCAGTACTTGGGAGGCTGAGACAGGAGGATTGCAGATGCAAGGCCAGCAATGTGTGGTAACTTAGTGAGACCCTGTTTCAAAATAAAAAATAAAATAGTGCTGGGGTGTAGCTCACAGGTAGAACACACCTGGGTTCAATCCCCAGTACCCCCACACACAAAGAGATAAGAAATTTCAAATAGAAAACTATTTTCTTTTTCTTTTGTTATTAATATATAGTTTATGACCTTGAGACCAGAGAATGGTAATTTTATTGTTTGTAATTGTGGAGCTTGTTTAAGTTTTTTGTAGGAGTCCTAATATATATTCAGTTTTTAGGAATGATCCATGTACAAGTGAACAAAACACAAGTTATTAAAATATTTGAAATAGGATGAGGGGGCAATGAGCAAGAGAGTCCATATGCATGTGGAATATTTACTATCGCCCTGCATGAAGAAGGGTTATAGAAGTGAGACCACAGAGATATACAAATGCCAACCTCTCATGCTTATAAGTTTTCATGGAGTTTTAGACAATGTTTTAGCTGGTATCTTCACATGATTCTTCTACAACATATAAGAGACACACTCTTAAAATTCATGTGACAAAGTTTTATTCCAGGTGTGTTTGAGCCCATTTTGGGAATAGAGGGAGTAGTACCAAAACTAAAGAATATGATTAGTGCCTACATAATGCCAGATTTATTTAGATTTCAGACATTTGTCATACAAACTGCATAAAGTGAAGGTAATAACAAAATGTCAAATGAGTGGGATTGTCTAAATTATTCTTTAGTTTTCAAACACATTGGCCCAAACACGTTTGATATTAATTTTATACTGGAAAAGGAAGTTGAAAAATGATTTCAGAAACTAGGAGAAACAAAAGAGGTAACAATAAACATACTAATCAAAATACTGTATTTTTATTAATCAACTATTTCAGACATTGTTAATTTCACTACAGTGTTGTCAAATAATCTGGAAAAGTAATAGTTGGAAAAATAACAATTTTTAACTAAATTGCTGACAATAAAAATGATCAAAAACATACTGTTTAGTAAACTGTAGACATTCAAGCTAATGATTCAGGAATGGTGTGCTTTTCAAATGATATGTATGACTTAAGCTATGTGGTTTCTGAGGAAATCTTCATCTGAATAGCAAATTTTCATGAAAAACACATTTTATTATTAGATAGATTGAATTTGAAAATCATGTTGAATAGTTACAGTATTCTACGTTTATACTATTGTCATGAAGTATGACATTAGCTACTACTAAAAAAGTAAAGACTCTGTGCCATCTGCAATGCAGATACCAGGGTTGAGAATGAAGCTCAGTGATAGAAAGCTTATCTAGCACGCACAAAGCTCTGGGTTTGATTCCCCCACAAGAAAAAAAAATTGACAAAACATATATAATGCAAATATCAGAAAATGACTATCCCAAGAAATTTAAATAAAATTCACATAGATTCAATTTAACATAATTAAACTGAATTAAATTTAAAATTAATATTGTTTATTCAAGGTCTTTATTTCTATTTAACAGACCATAGGGAGTTCTCAAAAAAGCTAGTTTCCACCATTCAAAAATTAACAAGAAAGAGTAGGTTGAAATTAGGATAATGATCTCCAATAGAAAGAATAATCAGGGTAAATTATCATTTTATCAGTAGATAAATTCATTGGCATAATAATGAAATAAATAAAAATCTTCAAATTCACCACTACTATCAACACCACATTTTTAGTCAGGGAAAGATGATTTAAACATAATCAGTATAAATTATTCAAGAAGTGAAGTACAGAGCTGAAGACCAGATCCCCCATGGAACTGGGTAAATTAACCCCTCACTTCAGCATTTCCCAGACGATCTTCAAGGCTCCTTAAGTCTGGAATCAATTTTAGGACATGACAATATTCATGACAGCGCAGTTGTTTGGGGAATACCCTTACTGAAACTTTGATCAAAGTTATCCAATGTGGTTCATCTGTGTCTGTGGTTCTTGACCTTTCTGGGGAAATTTTATATTTATCATTCCCCCAAAGTCATGAGATCATAAGGGTAAGTGTAAGAGTCATAGTCTTCTCAGTATGAAGAAAATAAAAATATCAGGGAGGGGTAGATCCATTCTCTGCGTATTCTCACAGCTAATTGCAGAGAGGATTGTAGATAGAGCAAGACATACAAGAAACTGATAACTTAGAGCTTTATAAGGGTAATTTGAAGATTGACTAGATCGGCCTATATTGTAGAACTTTACACAAAAGAATAAAACATAGAAAACACCAAATATCATTTTTTTTCTTTTCAGCGGTAGAGAAAAAAGGGCAGTTTTAATGTTTGACTTCTTAAAACATTTTGTATATGACTGTTTTCATATTTACATAAAAACAAGAGGAAATATAAGGCTAGGGATTTGGAGTATGGCGATATGGTTTAAATCTTAGCTGGTTCTCAGCCTAGGTAGCATTGTATTAACTTTACCTGCATAGTACAAGCAAATTAGGATAAAAATTATGAACTTGCTGTCAATGTTAAAATATACTATGCATTTCCTGACATGTATTCAGTACTCAATAAATAGTAGCTTTGATTATTATAAAAGGTAAGGTAAACATGTTCATCCTTTAATTTACAAACTTTTATTCATTTATTAAGAGAGTCCTTCCAGATACCACATACCCTGTGAGGCACTGGACAGTTACATCTCTTCTGTGGAGCTTAGAATTAGCAAAAGAGATATTTTTTTTCAAAGTACTAACACAAAATTACTTTTTCACAGCCACAAAAAAAGTTATAAGAAATAAATACATGATTTTCTGGGACAGAATAAGAAGATAGGAATCAAACTGGAAAAATGATTAGGACCAAATTGATTTGATTTTAAATTATTCATAATTAAAATTTTCCTGCTCAAATATCCAAGAAATGATAATGTAGCAATTGCAAATCATTTCTAGGTTAGCTGTTGCATAAGCCTACATTCCCAGTACTATATAGATTTTGTCTAAGACCAAATTTTATATTATGTATGCTGGGTTGGGAGGTGTTAGTTTAAAAGTTGGCTGGATATTAAATGAGCTGTTTTTGATCAATGAATTGGAAGATTTTGATCTTGGCTTTACATAAATACCTTGATTTATGATTTTGTTCTTGTTACAGTGATGCTGTTTGCAGTCTTATTGTTGGTAGTGAGTTCACTTGCTAATTTCCATGGGGAAGGCTTTAGGCAAAAAAAAGATTTAATTTGATCTAGTAAAGTGTTAGAATATTTTGTTTCCAAAATAAGCTAAGCAGAGAGTAAGAGTTGAGTAAGGAGAATTTGAAGAAATTGACAATAAGGGAGCTAAGATTATATAAAGGTGAGAAACTAGAGGCCTCCGGGTATATAGTGGCATCAGATGACCAGCTAATTTTTAAAACCTAGAATATCTGCTTTACAACCCAAAGTTATTTTGGATTCTCTGTGGTACTCACCCTGTGTAGCACTAAACCTTTAATAAAGAATATGTTGAATGTTGCCTAAGTCTTTTTAGGATAATGAAAGATGAAATAGTGAACAGGTCAAACATGGAACACAGCAGGACTATGGTGAGAAAGATGAACAGAGTAACAGAGCTCCTTCTCCCCTACCTTCAAATACTCAGAAATATTAGTGTGGAGGGAATGAGAATGGGTACCCAAATTAATTATTAAGATATTAGAGGTAAATAGGGTGTGGTAATTAATGTTAGGTGCCAACTTGTATGGGTCAAGGGATATGTAAAAATCTGGTAAAGCATTATTTCTGGTGTGTCTGTGAGACTGTCTTTAGAGGAGATTGGCATGTGAGTTGGCAGACCTACTGGGGACCATTCGTTCTTAATGTGGGCAGGTACCATCTAATCTTTTAGGGGCTTGAACAGAAGAAAAAGGCAAAGGAAAGGATTTCTTCTCTCTTTTACTTGGAGTTGAGATATACTCTTCTTCTCCTGCCCCTGGAAATCAGAACTTCCAGGCCTCTGGCCCTTGGATTTCAGGGTTTACACTAGAGGTGTCCGGGTTCTTTGGCTTTTGGCCTTGCACTGAGAGTTACACCATTTGCTTTTCTGGTTCTGAGGCTTTTGGACTTGAACTAAAATTGAGCCAGGGTCTCCATTCTGCAGACAGCCTGTTATGAAATTCTCAGGCTGTATAATTGGGCAAGAAAATTGTCCTAAATAATCTCATATATTTATATCAATATTATCTATATCTGTATAGCTATGATATCTAGACATACATATCCTATTAGGAGAACCCTGGCTATTAAAAATAGCTGTGAAAGATCAGAACTTATGAGGCTATTTGAGTTATAGGTAAACTTAGAAGCATTTACTTATTCTCAAAACAATTTATTAAAACCAGAAGTGGTGGTGCATGCCTGTAATCCCAGTACTATGGAGGCTGAGACAGGTGGATCACAGGTTCAAGGCTAGCTTCAGCAAATTAGCAAGACCCTTGGCAACTTATTAAGATCCTGTTTCAAAATAAAAAAATAAAAAAGAATAGAGGTGTAGCTCGGAGATAGAATACCCCTGGGTTAAATCCCCAGTTCCAAAAAATGTTAATACAAAATATATATTGTGTAGGCATAATATAAAAAACATTATGTGAAAAATATTTATGTTGAATATTGAAATAAATTTAATCATCCAGTGGGACGGTGCTATAAACACACACACACACACACACACACACACACACACACACACACATGCATACACACAGATATGCACATAAAATAATACAAATTTCTTGAAAAACATTTATAAAGCTGAGCATGTTGGATTACACCTGTGATCCAAGGACTTGGGAAGCTGAAACAGGAGGATTGAATGTTTGAAGCCAACTTCAGCAATTTAGGGAGACCCTATTTCAAAAAGTAAAAAATAAAATAATGCTGGGAGTGTGGCATTAAGGTAGAATACCCTTTGTGGTCTGTGTTGGGATTTCCTTTATTTATTTGCAAATGGGTGTACAGTTATTATGGCACCATTTGTTGGGAGGACTATATTTTCCTCATTATATTGTCTTTGCTCTTTGGTCAAGTATCAGTTGACTAACTTTATGTAGGTCTATTTCTAGGTGCTTTATTCTGTTCCATTTGGTCTATTATTTTATGAACATCACATTCAAGATTACTGTAGCTTTGTGGTAGTCTTGAAGTAAGGTACTTTTTTGATTACTATAGCTTTATAGTAGATACTGAAATTAGGCACTATCAATTTTCTAACTGTATTCTTGCTTGATACTATGTTGGCTCTTCAGGGTTTTGCCCCTCCACATAAACTTCAAAATCAGTCTGTCAATATCCACAAAATAACTTGCTGGGATATATACTGTGATTACATTGAATCTAGGTCAAATTAGGAAGAACTGACATGTTGACAATATTGAGTCTTTTCATCAATATGAAGTAGCTCTCCATTTATTTTATTCTTCTTGGATGTTTTTCATCAGAATTCTTTCCTTATATAGATCCTATAAATTTATCTGTGTGTATGCATGCATGTGTTTGTGTTTTTATAACACTGTCCCATTGGATAATTATTAAATTTATTTCAGTATTCAACACAAATATTTATTTCACATAATGCCTTTTATATTATGCCTGCACAATAAATGTTTTATATTAATAGATGTTTTTATATTAATAATTTTTGTTACTTTGAATTGAACCCACAGGCATTATAACTCTGAGCTACAACCCCAGCCCTTTTTATTTTTTATTTTGAAACAGGGTCTCATTAAGTTGCTGAGGCTGGCCTCAAAGCTGCAATTCTCCTGTCTCAGCTTCCCAAATACTGGGATTCCAGGTGTGCACCACCATGCCCAGCTAATGGTAGTTTTTATTCTTTTATTGGTGCATTATAATCTCACATCATAATGTAGAACATAGTGATAGTGACATACATTCACATAGCACTTGGGAGTTTTCCCTCCCCAGTCCCCTCTTTCTCCATACAAGTTACTGAGATTTGGCATTGATATTCTCACATATATACATAATGTCAATGGAAGTGTTTCCTTCATTAATTCTTTCTCTTCCTCTCCCACCCTACCCGATACCGCCTCCCTCTCTCCACTGGAGTTTCTCTTCCATCATCTAAAGTCCTTCTTAAGCCGGGCATGCTGGCGCACACTTGTAATCCCAGTACTTGGGAGGCTGTGACAGGAGGATTGCATGTTTGTGGCCAGCCTCAACTACTTAGTGGGGCCTCTGCAACTTAGTGAGACCCTGTTTTAAAAATAAAGAATAAAAAATGGGGCTGGGGGTATAGCTCGGAGGTAGAATACCCCTGCGCTCAATCCCCAGTTCCACAAAATTATAACAGAAAACATGACCTTTCACTTTCTGTGACTGGCTAATCTCACTGAACATAATGTTCTCCAAGTCCATCCATTTTTCTGCAAATGACATAAATATAATTTTTTGTCCCTTGCTACAATATAGGAAAGCAATTGACTTTTGTGTGTTAATTTGGTATCCTGCAATTTTGCTATAATTCCTTACTCCAGTTTTGTGGTTGTTAAGTTATTGATTTTTGTGGATTTTCTACAGAGAAAGTTGTGTCATCTGTGGAGAAAATATATTTTATTTATTCCTTCATGGTATGTGTACACTTTATTTCTTTTTCTGATCTCATTGCATTAGCTAGGACTTCTAGTATAATACTTGAAAGCAGTTGTGAAAGGGGATCCTTGCCTTATTCCTGATTAGAGTGGAAAAGTTTCAAGTTTTTTCACATTAAGTACAATGTTAGCTATAGGTATTCTGAAGATAATTCTTTTTTTAATTTATTTACTGGTGCATTGTAATCATACATCTTGATGGGTTTCAGGGTGGTAGAAGTATACATGCACACATCAGTCAATTAGCCCTCCCCCAATTCCCACCCCCATTCCCTCCTTCTCTTGCTCAGCATAGTAGTTGACTTTGATAAGTTTGCGTATGTGCATCCTGTGCATTAGGGTGTTTCCCTCTTCCCCCCTTCCATCTTCCTCAGTTAGGTCACCTTCTTTACTCATCTAGGGTTTTCTCCATCTTTGTTTGGAGTCCCTCCTATGCCCTATTCTACCTTCATCATGTTGATTAAAGTCCCTTCTATTCCAAGTGTAATGTGAGTTTTCATCATGAAAGTTTATCATGGATTTGTCAAATGCTTTTTTCTGCATCCATTGATATGATTAAGTGATTTTCTTCTTAATCTGCTTTGTAACAGATTAAATTATTTGATTTTCAAATATTTAGCAAGTCTTACATACCTAGAACAAATCCCACTTCATCATGGTAATTTGTGTGTGTGTGTGTGTGTGTGTGTGTGTGTGTGTGTGTGTGTGTGTTACTGGAGATTGAAGCCAGGGGCCATTCTACATCTGAGATATACTCCCAGCCCTATTTTATTCTTTATTTTGAAATGGTTTCACTAAGTTACAGAGGGCCTCACTAAGTTGCTGAGGTTAGCCACAAACCTGCAATCCTCCTTTTTCAACCTCCCAAGTACTGGTATTACAAGCGTGTGCTACCACGCCTGGCCATGGTAATTCTTTTTATGCACTGTTGGATTCAATATTTTGTTGAGAATATTTTCCACCAATGATCATGAAAAATGTCCTACAGTTTTCCTATAATGTTCTTGTTTGATTTTGTTATGTTTCTGCATGAATTTTCCAAGCCATATTCTGAAAATAGAGAAACAATATAGATCTTGTAGTCACCATGTTTTATGTTTGTGTTTACTGCTTTGCCATCTGGAACTGCCTCTCACAGGGTCAGCAAATGACTCTACCATGAGCTTCCCTTCATATGCAAACTAATGAATCCAGAGCTAATATTTTCCAACCTCTTCCATTACTGGGATCTGAAACTCTGCACCATATTTATATTTCCCTGCCCTAACCCCCAAGTCCATCTATTGGACATCTAGGTCAGGCCCTATAACCTAGAGCCTGCTGAAATTATTCAAACTTGCCAGTTTTAAATCTACTTAGCTTACTCTGCCTTGCTCAGTCTTGCTCTGATTGGGACTGATATCAGTGTTCTGTTGTGTGGCCCTTAATGGTATATGGCATGATCTCCTTTTGGAAAGTGAGTAATAAACTATATTTTCAATGGTGATTATTTCCTAATCTCTTCCTCTCATCAAACCTGAATAATAATGAATCTGTATTCTAAAAAAAAACCCATTTTGGATAGATAATGAAGAAAAGTCAATCTGACTCCATTTTTACTCTGTTAGACCCTTCAACTTATCCTCATAGCTTGTAGAAGCAATGAAAAAAGTAAATATAAAGAAGCTATAAAATATGTCCAGTATTAGTTAAAAGCAAGTTAGCTCATTAAAAGGTCAATCACCTTTGAATCAAAGTGGCACCTTAGCATGATGTTAAAAATTAATAGACACTTTTTCTAATAAGTATCCTCATGAAAAAAAATTTAAGAAATGCAAGTTTTAGCCTACATAAATATAGAAGTTAAATTTAAATCTTTATTTCTTGTATTAATGAGTAGAGATTAGTGTAGTGCCAGGAATAGCAGAAACATAAATCCAATTGGTTCTGGATGCTGAGAATAGTGAGATATGTTAGTAAATGGAAGCCAAGTTCATTAAAATTAAAACCATTCCTTACACAAAGGCACTTTGAGATGAAGAAGCGAGGCTTTTATTGATGGATGTTAAAAAGAGATCACAGTGATTTTCCAATTTTGATAATTGGGATTTTGGTCAACAAGTTAATACTGAATAGATTATCAATAGTAAAAACAGGCTATAAACAGAAATAACATAAAAATTTGTTTTAAGACCAATGTCATCAGAATCAGAAAAAAAAATTCCTGTTCACTTTGGCCATTTACTATGCCTAAGTTATTATGAATTTGTGACTGGTTCATTAAGTGGCCATAAACTGAGACTGCCTAAATTGTGGCAGAATTACTGATGTGCTCTTAGATGTACTTTAAACGAGGTGTGCAATTTTTCAACCAAAACAAAACTAGCCCTCCATAAAGAAGATTGTAAAAATAAAGCAATTTCTTCTAGTGAAATATTCTAATACTCCAATACTTCCATAGGGATTTCTCTAAAAATGAAGAGAATTGTCTGCATTAATGAATAGCCATGCATGGTTTGTAATGTTCAGTTGCCTGATATTTTATAAGAACAGTCAAGTAACAATTAAGGAAGAAAAACAAATCATTTCTATTGGTCTTAGGTGCTAAGTGAATACATTATTCAAAAGCTAACTCTGATTAGTTAGTTCTAACATTAATAACAATACACTTTAACATTTACTCTGTGGTACTGCACTATTTATTTTAATATATAATAACTATAGACATATGCTTTGCATAATTATAATCTACAAAAATAGTGCTAGCTCCAGAGATCAAATGAAGAAATTTGACCTGAAGTTTCTACTTTTTTTATCACTTCTCACCATTTACTGATAAGTCTTGAGAAAGTATTGGCCCATATATTTTTAGTTTTCTGGTTTTCTAAATAAGAATGAAAGAAGTATCTATTCCATAATTCTTGTTAGGTTTAAATGAAAATAAAATTGCAAAACATGTAACAGCTAATTCTGTTTCAGCTTCTTTATCGCTTGGCCCTTCCTACCACCTCAGCTCAGTATGCAGCAACCTGACTTCCAATGCAACACCTATGCTTCTCTTTAAGGATTTTCTATGGCTTCCTGTGTGACAGACTAGATGTGCTAGGAATAAATACCCTCCAAAAGTAGTCCTCTGCATTTACTCACCTCACAAAATTGAGTGCTTAAAGACTCTGGTAGTCTTCTTTTTGTGTACATTTTCCAGTAGTTATGCCAAGGAATCAGAGAAAATAAATAACCTGTAGGGTACAGTGAAAATTAGCTTACTAGAAGTCCAAGTCCCCCTTCTCTTCTCTAACATTTTCCTATTCACCAAAATTTATTTGGATTTTCATCTCAAATATTGACATTTGGAGGACCTCAATCTAATAAAATAGTTTTCTAGAAGTAGTCCTCAAAGATAGATGGCCAGGATAAGATTTTGAAATGGCAACAAAAAAGCCTTTGCTGGTGATGAGGAGTCGGTAATACTTGACATGCTGTAGCATCAACACTTCTAAGATATTTATAAGTAGAGGAATTGAGATGGGATACAAATGAGAAGGGATATAATGGTTGGTACATCATCTCTAGTTTTGAGATACAAAGCAATGGTGGTAATTTGAAGGATGATGAAAGTGTTTGTTCAGTGCAATACAAGTACTAAAGAAGGAATTAGAGGCTCATGTCAGCCAACTACCAATTCACAGCCTGATCTGAATGTTGAAAGGCAACTATGGAGGCTTTTGAAAAGATAGTGTTCTACAATTGGAGACAGACTGGCTTGAAATTTATGCCCAGGTCTTTATTTTAAGAGTAGCTTAGTTATAAAGGAAGTTAAAATAAAAACCAGCATTTTTGTGTGATATTCAAATTTTGTATACAACTGCTCATTGGGAATGTGGATGTCTTAGCCTGTGTCATGTCCTATATCAACCTACTAGCTTTTTGTGTTTCCTTAGGGGATGAGAATACTCCATTCATTAAAGCAATGAGGGATCGCCTATTGGGGAGCAGGAAAGGGAAAATAATATACATAGAGGTGATAGTCCACTGTAGATCAGGATTGACAGTTGGACAGATTTTAAGTGAGCTGAGCTATCTACAATAATAAGGGATGAACAGGAGAAGATACATGACAACACTTACTAGATAAAGGTGGATATATTTTTCATAAAGGTTGGTATAAGTTCACCATTAGGTGAACAAACAGTACTGACCCACAAAGGTCTATGACACTGGCTGTGTGTTAGCTTTGCATTACTACAACAAAACACCCGAGTCAGGTAACTTTATAAAAAGAAAAATATTTATTTGGCTCAACCTATTTCCAAAAACATGATTCTATAGGACCAGGGAAATAACCAGATACTTTGCAGGATAATAAACATAGGATGACCATGTGCCACCCTTGTTTTCCTGTTAGATTGGGAGTATGTAAAGTCCATGTAGTCAATGAAGCTCAGACCAAATCCCCAAGTATTTCCAATGACCATAGTCTCTTAGAATATAATCTGTTACATACTCAGTTATTTCCCCATATTCTGAGTATATAATCTGTAAGGAATAATGTATTTGCTGGCACAAGCATCATATTACTTTGCTATCCTAGTTAGTAAAGGCCATAATGGTTTGAATGTCAAGTTGTCAAGTTCTCCATTCCATGGAAAATAGTAAATTGGATGCAACCTGGGTGTGAGAAGGTAGGATAGAGACTAGTGTTGCTATCTTTTACTTACATGGTATAAGATTGGTCTCCTCAACCTCTCTCCCATTAAGTCACTATCCTTGTTCCTGATAAAGACATGGATAGTGGCAGATTATGGTGATTTGTATCAAATTAATGAAATGTTATCCCCAATTACAATTGTGGACTGGATTTGGCAACTTCAGGCTAGAATAGATTAAAAAAATGCTCAATATCACTAATCAACACGGAAATGCAATTCAAAACCACAATGAGATCATACCAATTAGGGTGAATATTACCAAATAGAAAGGAAAAATACACAAAATTTTCCAGGATATGGAGAGATTAGAACACGTATACACTGTTGTTGTAAGTACAAAGTATTACAAGACCCATTATAGTCACTGTGGAAAATAAAATGGAGGATTGTCAAATACTTAAAATAGAACTACCATATCATTCAGTAATACACTTCTTCTGGGTATTTACACAAAAGTATTGAAATCAAGGTCTTCATTATCTTCCTGTAGGTATCACTGCCACTTAGTAGAACCATTAATTTTCACCATCTTCACTTGTCATTTCCTCTATTCATTCCAAATCCCTGAACTGTCAGAGGGGCCAGGGCTTTCCCTGGGTTCTCATGTCATATCATCTTCCATCTGGTTTCAGTTTTAACAATTGGATGTTACTCTGCCCAGACACTGTCTACCAGCAGAATTGTGTCCTTAATGCTAACAGGGAGGTCAGTGATTCAGGCTCCAAACCTCTTTCTGATTACTGGCTTCTTCAGACCATTCTGGGTGGAATATATACCAGTTTGAGTTCTCCAATAAGTTAATGATGAGATGTAATTAGATGTACAAAATCGTTACTAGGGAGTAATACTTGTAGAAGGAAGGGGAAAATTGGGATCAGGCAACAATAAGATTCTCTACAAATCTGATAAAAGTTTCTGCCAGCTCCTTCTGACCTCTGAAGAAATGATTGAATGAGGGGGTCCCCTTGTTGGGACTTAATTATGGCTAACTGCCAACTGATGGTAAGAAAAGTGATCCCTCAGCTACCTATAAACTTCTTACTGATTCCTTGTCTGGAAACAGGACCCAAGAACAACCTGGCATCTGTTTGAAAATTGATATAAGCTCTGAGGAAACAATGATCCAGTTATTTCAGCAGAGGAAAAGTCCTTTGAGGAAGTTGGGTCTCAACAGCACATTTCCATGGTTGCCACAGATAGCTTCATATTTGGGGGACTCTACTGCATAGTTTGTAAACTATGTTTTCCAAATGTATGATCTCAAGAACTCTTTCAAATATAGTGCATTTTAAAGCAAATGGAATGTGTACTACTAGAGTTTTACTCTTGTGAATATGCTCATGGACACTTGCACATGTAAAGTACTAACCCCAGTTAGAATGGCAATCATCAAGAAGCCAAACAACTACAAAGGCTGGCAAGGATGTGGGGAAATAGGAACTCTTCTCTACTGTTTGTTGGATTGCAAATTCATACAGTCACTATGGAGATCAGTGTCGAGAATCCTTAGAAAATTGGGAATGGATCCATGATATGATCTGACTAAACTACTCCTGTGTATCTTTCTAAAAAGACTGAAATCAGAATATTATAGTAATATATGCAGATCTATGTTTATAGCAGCACAATTCACAATAGCCAAATTATGAAACCAACCTAGGTGTTCATCAACAGATGAAAGGATTGCAAAATTATGGGATATACACACAATGGAATTCTACTCAGCAATAAAGAAGAGCAAAATCGTGTAATTTACAGGAAAATGGATGGACCTGGAGAATATTATGTTAAGTGAGATCAGCCTGTCACAGAAAGTGAAGACTCATATGTTTTCTCTCATATGCAGAAGCTAGGGAGTAATCCTGATACCAGAGGAACATTAGATAATGGAGAAGAAACTGCAGTGGAGCCAGGGTGGGTGGAGGGGGGAATCAATGAAGGAATCACTTCCATTGTCATTATGTACATATGTGAGAATACCAATGTCAATCTCAATATCCTGTATGAGGAAGGGAGAAGTGGGGAGGGAGCCAGTGGATAGTACACCAACTGCTGTGTGCGTGTATGTCACTATCACTCTGAACTACATTATGATGTGAGACTATAATGCACCACTAAATGTATAAAAAATAATATTTTGTCATTTGCTAATCTAAAAAGCATGCATTCCTGATGAAGTCTTGTAGAGAAATGTTGTAATTATGTGAAGTTTCTTTCAGTGCTCCTCTCTGAAAGTGTTTAGTGGTTCTTCAATAAATTTGAGACTATTCCAAATTTTTGCCAACTTTATTCTGCTCTATAGAAAACAAATTTATATAAACTATTACTTGACCACTCTAAGTTCACTTACCAAATAATTGACTTCTGGCTTAACCAGCCTTTCTGTAGGTTTCTGGTTAGTTTCTATCGTTGTGTGAAAAACAAGGAACAATTACCTGAATATTTATTGCAGCAGATTTTATGATCACACTTCATTACAACTCCAAGTCTTTAGTTCATTTTGCTTTTAAGAATTTGACCAATGATCCTAAAAGGGTGTTTTCCTCTCTGTGTAAAGTCTATAAAGTATTTCATATAATCAGATGTTGTAGCACAGATGATAGATATAAGTTGTTTGGGGCTTCACTTTTCTGGGAAAGTGCTTTTATCATGCTGTCAAATAACCATCACAGACACATTTTCATGTCGCCAAGGTCTAATAATGTGTTATATTTTTAGCAATTCAAAGGCTTCTTTATTTAAGGGATGTAGACAAAATAAGTTAAAACAATTTAAGAAAAAAATCCCTTTTACTTTCTAATGGCATTTACAATGCCTCCATTTTGTCTCTCCTGGAACTGTTTTCCAATTTTAAATTATTGCATAATATGCATACTTTAATGGATCTCCTTGCTCTTTCCCCTCCTAAAAAGAGTACCAATATAAATCATCGATATCATTCCCAATATTAGAGATATACCAGAAAAAAAATCAGTTGTAGTTGGTTTTTAACCTTCCTCTCCTTTATTTAATGAAACTATGATCACATTCACCCCAGTAGTCATGGGTTTGGTAGAATGTATCCAGAACAAAATATTCTCTTGGTGGAAGGAATAACCTGGTGTACTAAGTAGAAGAAAATTTATTTAATCAAATACTTGCTGAATACAAATAAAAAAGTAAATAACAGGTAGGAAAAGAATGCATGTCATATCACCTCTGCCATCTTGGTTAATAAGCATTTATTCTTTCCAGAATGGCAGAAGTATAAATATATACTGTTTAAAAATAAATTGTGAAGGGAAATTAAGAGAGAGAATTTTTTAGACCTTATTTTGAGGATCTGGTATTAAGGATTTAGAATATTATAAATCTCTCTCTCTCTCTTTCTATCTTTCTCCTCTTTCTCTCTCTCTCAACTGAGGAGTAAACCTAGGGACATTGTACTTCTGAGATATATCCTCAACACTTTTTTTTTTTTTTTTGAAACAGGGTCTTGCTAGGTTGATAAGGGTCTCACTAAGTTGATGAGGCTGGCCTGAAACCTGAAAACCTCCTGTCTCAGGCTCCCAAGCACTGGGATTATGGGCATATGCTACCACACTTGGTATGATCTAGAATATTATATTCAAATAATTTTAATACAGTAGCATTCATTATTATTGTGTTAGGCAGTAATAAGTAATACTATTTATTTGATATTAAAAATCAACACAATAAAATGATGCATAAGATTATATTTGGCTTCACAAAGTTCACATTTAAAAATTTTTGGAGATGGTGGGGAGACAACAGAGATTAGCATTTACAGATAAGAAGAGTCACTAATGACTATTAGTTGTCAAGTTGGAGGCTAATGGGGAGAAAGAGATTCTATTTTTGGTATGTATTTTTGGGAAGATGATTTGAAAAACAAGAAAGGGAACCCCAAATATGAGGCAATTTAGACAGATTATGAAATGTGTGTGATCTCTGGAAGTAGGTAGGGATAGTAGAATAAATTCAAATTAGCTCAGGCAGAAAAAAAGTAAAAAACAATCACAGCATGAATAAATGATCAAGAGGAGGAAACAGAATGTAACATTAGGGGGATAGCAAAATAGTCTTAGTTACAATGTGCATTTGTGGTCAAACTTTAGGGTCAATCAAGTATGAGAGTGAGAACTCTGTCCTATCTTTGATTGTCAAGAGGAGCTTTTGGTTTGGGAGCAGGGAATTCACTGAACTTTTTCTTCTTATGTGCCCCATTCACAAAGGACATCCCATTAATTTGCTTTCTAAACTAGGTAACAATACAGCTGGCTATAGTTACACAAGTTAAAATTATAAAATTTTCATCCATTCCTGTATAGTCTTCACAGATACATGTAATCATTCCGAAAATTTGGCTACGACTATTACCCGATTCTTTATTATTTTTCTTCTTAACTTAATATAATCTCTTCCCTATTACTTTTAGTTATCTTCCTAAAACAGGAAAAAAGATCTAAGTGTCATAGTTGTGATTTTTAGCATGCTAAAGCACACTGCAATAAGGCCTCAAGCCTTTCTAGTTTCTCCTTAACCTACTTTCTACTATTCACGATTTCCATGCACATAACTTCTTTTACAATAAGAATTTCTTTCAACATCATATTTTCTGTAAAGATTTCTGATTGTCTAATATATAGTTTGCTGGATGCTTTTGCAAAATGATTGATCTCATTCTCTGCTCTATTCTCATATTTATCTTGCTAAAACAGAAATTTGATGATGCTACGCTCTATGAAGAAACCATCAATACCTCCTTATAGCAAACAGTGCATTCCTATTTCCCTACCCTGACATAGAGGCAGGCCTCTGTGCAGTCCGAATCCTACACAGATCCTAACCTCAATTTTCACCCTTCATCAACTCTGAGATCACATTGCTTCCATCTTAGTCACCTGCAGCTCCCTGGACCAGGTTACCATGATTATAGCCTCCTGTGATCACACACACTATTTCAGGTGCTTTCTCCTTTCTCAACACTGAGAGAAATCCCACTCTTTGTTTAAAATTTCTGCCAGATTATATCACTCTGTGAAAACCATCTTGATTTCTTTAGAATAATACGCCATTTTTTTCCTCACTGCCACCCAAGAGTTTTGAATATATTTTTATTACTTATCATGTAACTCAACTTGATATAATTCTTTCTCTCCCCCATAAATTATGCATGGTTGGAATATGACTTTATATTTCTCATCATTTTACTTTTAGCAAAATTAAGGTCTCGCGATTGATGTTAAATAAATGGTAATCAACTAATTCATATATGGTACATCTCATGCATATCACTCTGCATGTGGAACAATTTTTTCTAGTTTTTTTTCAAACACTTGGCCCTGCCAAGAAATCATTCCTCCACCATTATATCTGGCTAATTCTGTTTGCAACCCAGGGCTTGAACTAAATGTCTCAAGCACTTTAATACTTTCACATAAAACAAAGTGTGGTTTGGGGTACTCTTTCTTCGAGCTCTTATAATTCCTGCATATATGTTCATGAGAATATTTACAATACAGAATTAATTATCATTTTTTTTATTAAAATAATATTTTGTGAGGTATGTGCCCTGCTTTATTCATGTTTATGTTTCCATAGTCAGGTATCACTCCTGCTATATCATAGATGAACCGTCAATATTTACCATATGGATGAAATCCACATATTTAAAATGTGTTTTTACCGTAACTCTACATGTAAAAGTGTATCACAGATAAACATTCATTTAGGTGACCCTTTTGACACAAATCTCTAGCTTCTTAATACATTCTAAATAATTTCAGGAGCAGATTCCATTTTTGTGGGTTCTAAAAAACTGCAAAGCATATGGGAAAGTCATTGAAAGTGTGGTGCCATTAACTTCTTGAAAAACACCATTTTTAAAAATACAGTTGACTAAAAGTTTTAGATTTTAATGTTGAGCTGATAAAGTTATCACGATGCTTAGTTTCTGGTTTTTTTGCCAGAGAGTATGATTAACAAAAGTATCTTTTGTTCTCTACCCTTAACAATGTAGGTTCTGAAGTTTCTTCTTCAAGCGGTCTTTTTTTTTCTGACATGTAGACCTAGAGAGTCCATCAGTAGTTAGTAATAGATGTTTCTTTATCTTAATTGAATATTCTTATCAGAGTTGAAGCTCTAGCTGAATTACTCAGGCCACAATTTTTTTTTTGTTTTCAGTTTTTGTTTTTGCTATTGCATATATGATCATTAAGAACAGAAGCAAAATTTTATCATTTGTTCCTTATAATCATAGCACAAAACTCATTATTCTCCATCTTCATCATTCAACCTGCCCTTTATCAAATAGACACATGCTATTATTCTTGTAGTTGACTTCTTTTGGTTCTTATCTCCATTGAAGAGGATATAATACTGAATTTGATGACATCTCTGACATTCACAAATGATCTTACCATTTCATGGGGAAATAAAATATTATAGGAACTTGAGAGTTACCCAATGGGAAAGAAAACAATCTCAGTATTTTGGTCATCTTTTTATAATATTGACTAGAATGGTATTATGTACATAAATCTATTTATCAAGATCCACATTTTATATGTCCTTGATATTCCAAGGTCTTAGGGAAAAAGGAGTTTAATTCATTGCTAAGCCAAATAAAAAACACATGCACAAAAACATTTTTAAATATATTCTTATACAAACAATGTTAGAGGGTATATTCAAAGCAGGAAGAAAAAGTTAAACTGTAATGAAAGAATATTGGACATGTTTAAGGGAGGCTTCATTGAGGAACTAGTACTTAAATTGAGCTCCATGAATTCCATGACCTTCAATTCATGCGAGTATATTTAGCCAAAAATAAATAAATAAATAAAAAAGAAGAAGCACTGAGCAGAAAAACGTGGTAGTAAACTTTGTATAATTCACAGTTACTGGGATGTGGGAATTAGCAGTGAAAAATGAATCTGGATAGGCAGACATTGGAAAAACTGCTCAGGGCCTAGTATGCATGATAAAGAGTTTGGAATTTATAAGTGGAAGAACACAATAAATTTTAACAGAGCCTACCATGTTTCACTGCCTAAAATGTGTCATATGGTATGCCAGTCACTTAATAAATGTTTACTTTAATCTTCAGAAAAATGATGAAAAGTAAATATCTCCGTTTTAGGAATATTTTAAAAGATATTTATAAAAAATAAAGCTTTAAAACCACTAAGTGGCTGAAATAGTAATAATCCAGTTCTTCTGACTGTTGCCGAAGTCTTCTTATTTCCACATTAAGGACTTTAAGACAGTGTGATGGTGCAGGTACTCATTAAATATATTTGTTTTACATAAGTGGGTCTGGGGGTATAACAGGAGAAAAGGACTTGAGGTGTTCCAAACAAGAGACACAGGGTATGTGAAAGAAGTCTGGATGGCATGTATGTGAGGAGAAGTCACCTAGGTATCTTAACATACACAGGCTACGGGATTTGCAATGATGGAACTATTTACAAATATCACTAGAAACATGTGAAAAAGAAAAGCAAAATGAAATATCAACCTACTGAGAATGTTAAAGAGGGCTTTACAGTCTGTGCTTGAATCCAGACAGGGAGATACATAGGTATTTGTCAAGTTGGTAAGTGGAGAGGTAGCATTCTACACAAGAAACATATTGAATCTCTTCCCAACAATAGGATGTTCTGATAAATTAAGACTCTATGTATGGAATTGTTTATGCTAATGACAACTATATATTAATTTAGTTTTACTTGCCCTGATAAGGTACTTTTTACACTAACATATATGTTTCTGACTGGTTTTACTGAATCTGTAACATTTGGGAAGAAGTAGTTTTGAAAACATTTGAGAGACTGGTATTTTATTTATTTATTTATTTATTTATTTATTTATTTATTTTTTGCGGTACTGGGGGCTGAACCCAGGGGCGTTCTACCTCCGAGCTACACCCTTGGCCCTATTTTTTATCCTTTATTTTGAAACCAGGTCTCACAAAGTTGCAGAGGGCCTGGCTAAGTAGCTGAGGCTGGCCGCGAACTAGGATCCTCCTGTCTCAGACTCCCACATACTGGGATTACAAGCATGCGCCACCACGCCCGGCTAAGAGAGACTGGTATTTTAATTTGTGTTTGCTGTTTTGGCTTATTAGGGTCCTGATAAAAATAAGTATGAAGTAGGAAGTATAAATAGAAAAGTATAACTGTAAAACATTCCTAACTATTGCCTAAAAGAAATATTAATTTTAATTTTGTCTTACATCTATCAAAATAAAGTATTTGCAAATATAAACTTTGCCTTGTCATTTTCCAAAAGGAAAAAGTTTTACCTTTTCTAGTAGTTTATTTCCTATCAATATGGTCAATATTATTCTTAGTTTAGATTGTTGCTTAGAGAAACCACATCAAAGAGAATTTTAAAGCCTCCGAAGAGAGAAGAAAAAACAAGATTTTATGAGACAATTAGGAGAATGTTCTGTGTGTATGTGTGGAGGAATATAAGATAAAGAACAACATATCATTAAATAGCACTTTTTCCTTCTGATTTGAAATACAAGAAGTAGTATGTGTCTAAAAAATAGAAAAAAGTTTAATATGTAAACATGAAGCTAAATATAATACATTTCTTCAAAGGGAAAATTATTTCTGCTTAGAAGAAATACACAGATTTATATATGGAACACAACTGGATCCTGTTTTAACTGGAATAATTATTGTGGCTATTTTATATATACTTTATACATGAATCATGAATCAAGATAAGTGACACTATCAAAACTAGGTGACCTGTGTGTCACAAAGTTACAGATAGAATTGTGTCTGTTCATATTTCTATCCTCAGTGCTAACATAGTGCTGGACAAAATAGTCAGGTATCGTGAACCATATCTGGGTTGGTTAACAAAATCAGAGTTTGAGGAAAGGGCTCACCTGAAGGGAGATTATTTAGAAATCAATGAGAGGTAGCAGGCATACATAACTAGGATAAGTGAAACAGAAAAAGAGAATTAGGAAAAATCAATAAAATATTATAATAATGTTGGCCACGACTGTGGGTGATGTGTGCACAGTCCTACTGCTAACATCTAAGTAGCCTTATAAAATGCACCTTAGAAATGTCTGTCTGAGAAATGAAAGGGAGCAACACTTGTCTATTGTTCCTAACTCCTATGGGTTAAGGATTGCCTTAGCATGTGTGATAGTTGGTCTGGTTTGTCAACTTGACTCACCTAAGATCATATGACTTTGGTTGTGTAACAGCAGATTGAACCAGAAGTCCTGCCCTAAATGTGGGCAGCAGGGTTCTGATAGGTGCAGACTTAGATAAAAGAAGGAGAAAGCCGCGTGGAGGGAGCCACGACTCTTCCTGAAGAAAACGCATCTGCTCTCATCTGAGATCATTGGCCTCCAACTTTGCCGTTTCCTTGAGGAGCTTCTTGATCTTCTGCTCTCATCTGAAATCGTCGGCCTCCAGCCTTCGAACTGAAACTTCACCATCGTTTCTCCGAAGAGCTTCCTTATCTTCACATCTTGGACTGAACTGAATTGGTGGTTGCTTCAATCCTAAGGCTCCAGCTCTTGGACCGCCGACCAGCTAATGATTCCTCTGATTCTTCACGTGCAGTCAAAACTCAAGACTACATTGTGAGCTGATCTAATAAATCCCTTTTTCATATACTCATTCTTTGAATTCTGTTGATCTGACCAATACAACATGGGTGAGATTAATCTCCCTTAGTTCCAATCAGATCCCGTGTCCAGGGTTGAGTGGACTTCAACAGGTATGTACATGTCAAATCATAAGGACCTTAAGTTAGGAGGCAAGAGATGTATGACACATATTTTAAGTGTGGTAGTTTTGAGATAGCTCAACTGACTCCATTTTGTAAGACCCACACCATCTTAGGTTAAATGACTAAGCAAATGGGAAGTCCCCAGAAGAAGAAAAAAAACAACCTGTAGTTCACAGAATGTGACCTCTAGGTAAATATCAGACCTCCTGTTAATTGTCCCAGATTCCAGGGATAGATAACCTTTGTAAACTGCCAGATTTAATGTCTGTAATTGTTTGCTCAACCCCACCTGCAGCTAATGCAATTCTGTGATTTGGACTATATAACCTCCTTCCACCTGCTAAATAGGGCTGCCTCATGTTTAGGGGAGACAGATGACACCTCAGTCTGATGAGGGCAGAAAGAGGTGAAGCAATACAGACATGTTCAGTGTAGCCCTGGCCTATGGCAGTGTTCATATCTGCTCATGCCCACATCTACCATCACCACCCATCCTAATTCAGTCAAATCTATTGCCACATCTTCAGAGTACAGCTATCAGTAAATTTTATGAAAGACATAATGCAAGAGAACTAGTGGAGCAAATTATATTTATTTTAATTAATTTAGACTAATCAATAGTACTTGAATTATTGTTTTAGCTGAATTTTATAAATTTTGTATGTTATTGTTTTTGCAATTTTGTATATTTTTGGTTCATTATAATTTCTTCGTTGTCCCAAACATATATTTCTGTCTTTTCATAGTCAGAAGGGTATTTTAATTAAGTGAGATTTCTTATCATTTTCTATGTGTGTAATTGTTATAAGGTCAATATCTGACTTGGTGTCTTTGTTAAGACTTCAGTAATTTTAAAATAGGTAGGTTATATACAAAGAAACAGATAAATACAAGCACAAGTCTAGTGAAGTGCTAGGCCATGGAGATAAATCATAACTGAATGTCATATGAAACCTCACATTAGCCAGATTTTTATTTCATAAGCAAGGAATAGTGAGTCTGAATAGCTCTGCAAAAACAAAACAAAACAAAACAAAACAAAACAAAAAACTGGGGAACAGACTCTGTAGCTGAGAAAATTACCAGAGTACCACCAAGCACCGCAAGTGCCAAAAGACACAAAGCAAATGAATAATTTGGTGATCAAAAATTCAAAGGTGTAGTGAGGCAAGAAGATGGTTAGGAGCCATAAACACCACGTTCACTTAGATTGGTAGTTCTATGGACAAAACTTTTTGACCCATGACACATTTTTATTGGTGAATCGCAGAACTGCAAGGGCAGTTCTTCCTGGAAGCTGCCTTTTAGGCCGCGAAAAGGAACATGGTGTCTTGTGTCGGGCCTTTCACAAACCCACAGTTTTAACAACTGAATGATCAGGTACTTCATGAATGCTGGTAGGTTTGCAGTAGGGTAGAGATTTTCTGTATAATTTTATGTTAAAATATTAAGAACATAACACACCTAATATTTAAATCTAACATGGTCTAATAAAGTTAAGTGTTTTACTAGTTTTATATTAGTATATCTCACACCTGTGGAGCATCTGTTGCACTTTTCATAAGGTATTTTATTTAATTATCTCAATAAATGCTTGTTAGATAATGCTTTCCTGGTTTTACAAATATACAAAAAATAATAAAGCTCAGCTATATGAAGGAATCTGTCCAAATTCAAACAAGCTAGAAAGTGTTGGAGAAAAATTTTAACACAGGAAATCTAACTTAGATTTTGTACCCACATTTATGGTGTATAGATACCTATTTATGGCAAAGTCAATACCAAAAATATGTTATTTTTTACTGCAATGTGATACTGTAATGTGATAAAACATTTTTTCACATAGATGAAGATATAGATTTTTTTATTCTGCTACATTTCTAGCACATCAATTATAAAATAGAAATAGCTACAATATTATGTGCCAGACATATTAGTTATAACTCTCCATCCTCAATCCTGAGCTTTTTCCACATTTTAAAGGTATAGAACATGAAACTCAAGAAATAAATTGTCTAGAGTCACAATACTATTAAGCAGAAGGGAAAAGATTCCAATTGATTTATCTTGTATCCCTTTGCCAATGTAGGGGTGTTTTCACATGGTGTAGCTGTCCCATGCACTATGTTTTGCCTGAGTGCTTCCTGGAGCACAATAACCCTACACACAGATGTGGGGCAATCATTTAGCAAGACAATGAGCATGAAGAGGCAGTTACTGAATCTCATTACTACCAGCCAGTGTAGAGAACAATTCTATCCTACCACATAACATATGCAGGAACTTGCAACTATTTTCTATCTTATTCTGATTCCTTTTATTTTCAGAGTTATCCTTTATATTCCTCAGCCTATTTACAAATCTTATGACTGCTAGCCAAAGGAAGTGCACACAGTATGATCCATAGAAGGCAGAACAGACATGGCCCTGATCGAGAATTGCAGTCTATTTCCTGACCTCCTGGTCTAACATGAGGTTCACTTGAGCATTGTTTATAAAATATTGAGACTAGTGAGGCCCTCCGCAACTTCGTGAGACCTGGTTTCAAAATAAAGCATAAAAAAAAATAGGGCCGGGGGTGTAGTGCGGAGGTAGAACGCCCCTGGGTTCCATCCCCGGTACCGCAAAAAAAAAAAAAAATATTGAGAAAAAAATCTGCAAATCTGCCTGTTAAAAAATACTTAGTATTTTGTTTGTCTAGTTCCAATTCAATGGTTCTAGTTACTCAATTAAACTGTGAGTAAAGCCATGGTCACCCGCAGTCATTCAATACAGTAGGACAAACTCTTTAAGAGCACTAAACAATTCAGTTGAATTTTTTCTTCTGATCATCTTAAAAACTATTTGTGAGCAAGGCATGGTGGGATATACTAATAATCCTAGTACTTGGGAGGCTGAGACAGGAGGATCACAGGTTTGAAGACTGCCTCACAATTTAGTGAGACTTTCAGCAACCTAGTGAGACCCTGTTTCAAAAAAAAAAGGGGAGCTGAGGGTTAGAAATAAATTTTCATGGTGTCAAAAAAGGCAATTTTACTTTTTTGCAAAAAAGGGTGCTCCTAGGTATACAAGAGCACACCTGACAAAGATCTCAGTGGGTCTTATATCCCTGAAGCAAATCTCCTGCATTGTACTCCTATTGGTGGGAGTTACAGCTTCACATTCTTCCAGGTCAGCTACACCTGTAATCCCTTAAGAGATGCTAATTTTGGGAAGGAATGTAAGTCCCTACCAGGTTACAAAATGGTGGTTTAAGTTAAGCTACTCCTTTGACAGAAAAGATACAATTATATTCTTGCAATTCCACCCTCTTTTATTATACACTATTACTCTTTTCTTTAAAATCTATTAACATATGGCAACTCTTGCTCTTGAAAGTGTTTGACAAGAGATTATTTTGGTAATCTATGGAGGATTTTTTGGTTAGAACTGTCTTTGTCTCAGGACTAGGGCCTTAGCACAGAAGATTATATCACATCCTGCTAAGATCATTATTCCAAATACTATAATAAAGAATATTATGACCAAAGTCATTATTTTTTCTTGTTTTTCAAAACATTGTTCCATTAGGCTGTGGAAAGGATCATCTATCCTTGAACTTTTTGCTAACTCAGCTGCTAATATAGTCAAGCCTCAAAGGGCTTTAGCTATAGTGCCATCTGGTGCCGTATTGTTTGAGATAAAGGTGTAACATTGGTCCCTTTTTATGGCAAATAACTTTTTCCTTTTTTCTAAGATCTAGGCTATTTTCCCAGATTATTTTGTTAGTGGCAGCTAAATGTTTAGCTAATTCCTTAATGACATCTAGGGTATAGTTGACAAACCTCTGTTGATTGTAATATGTATCATTCTTCCAATCTACATTTTTATTAGTAGTGGGCCACCAAAATAATATTGGTGTAAATCATGTAACTATCTGGTTTTTAGCCTTAAATTCATTGGGATCACCCCTTGGAACCCTGATCGAATCAACATATATGTGAGGGTCTAATGACCCACTAGAGGGTTGAGGGATATCCCTGTTGGCCCTATATTTGGCCTTAATGGCCTTACTTGGGGTTTGAAATGTCAGGGTGAAAGGGATTGTGAATTGTACTAGAGTGCAAGTTGCATTCCAATTGGTGGGTAAGGTCTTAAGTAACAGTCCTCTGCAGAACCACCAGACGTTTCTTGGGCAATCGCTGATGAGGACTGATTATCTAGCTCCTCAAAGGACCGGCATTCACTTGAGCCTCCGGCCTGCCTGCCGCACAAGTGTAAGTCACTTCGGTTTAAGGTGCTGGCAGAATTTCTGATCCATTTCGACTGAACATTTGTTTCCCCATATCATGTCTTAACTTCTATTATCTGGTGTAAATCCTTTATTTTTACTATAGTGTCCCAGGTTGAGGGGATAACATTAGCAGCTGAGGTTTAATTATTAACTAGTCTAACAGCAAGCCTCCCCATGGAATTATTTCCTTACATAACCTCCTGGAGACCAGACCAGCGTTTAATGGAAAGGGCTGACTTTCCTGGCTTTCGAGTTAACAAGAGTAGATTATACTATGTTAGTATAATCTATAAGTTAGATATCAAGGGGAACCCCTTTAGCCCCCTCAGAATTGGAGAAGCTCTATATGGTGGGGCTGTCTACTCTCCACATGGGGTGGTTCCCCAAAACTTGCCCCAACTAGAGCAAGAAACTTGGTTTGGATTATTTTGCTTTATCACCCAGATTGGTTCTAGGCAGAGATATAGGACTTGACACACATTAATCTTTACAGTTAGGGGGTTTTCTCTTATAGTTAAATTAATAGTTAATTGGGCTGAATAAGGGCTACCTCAGATTTGGAAGCTTAACAGAACCACAAGCCAGAATGAATTCAGAGTCTTTTTACAGTTAACTTGAGAGGGTCTGGGTGTTGAGTGATGATCCATTGTCCTTTCTGAATAGGAGGTGGGCCCCTTTACCCACATGTAATGAGTCCAACATCTTTCCTCAGTGCAAGTAGTGTTTTGGTTGTAAGCAGGACCTGATATGGTCCTTCCCAGGCTGGTTGGATCTTATACTCCTTCTAGGTCTTTATTAGGATGTTGCTGGGTTGATGAGAGTACACTGGAAATTCAAGAGGTGGGGTTTGGGCTAACAATTCTTATACTCTAAGAGAGGACAAGGAAGTGGAGAGACCCAACACATAATTTCTGAGAAATTGATCTTTGGTTTCCATGGTTGGTATGTCTAAAACCAGACCCAAGTAAGGGAGCCCATAGAGGATTTTATATGGTGACAGGCCAATATCCTTTTGGGGAGCAGTTCTAATCCTAAGGAGGGCAATTGGGAGACATTTTTTCCATGGAGTCTGGTTTCTAAATAACTTAGTTATTTGTTTTTTTTAAGGATTTGGTTCATTCTTTCCTACTTTACCAAAGGATGGGGGATGCCAGGGTGTGTGATATTCCCATTTAAATCCCAGAACCTTTACCAGACTCCCAATAATAGCAGCAGTGAGATGACTTCCATTATCTGAATCTATGTTTTCAACTAATCCAAAGCAAGGAATTATGGCTTCTAGTAATACCTTAATAAGACTGTTGGTCGTGGTGCTCAGAAGTGGGACCACCTCAACTCAGTTGGTAAGGTGATCAACTATTACCAAAAGGTATTTAAGTCACCCCAGCTTTGGAATTTCTGTGTAGTACACCTGGATACTTTGGAAAGGTCTGATTCCTGGCTTTCTTGCACCATCTGGTTTTCTCCTTAGAGCCTACTTATTTACCTTTCTACAGGTAATGCAGCCTTCATTTACTTGTTTAGCTATGATGTAAATGTCCATGCATCCATAGACCCTTAGGACTGCATTGCACATGGCCTGTGGGCCCTAGTGACTTCCCTGGTGTAATTGAACTAATATTTCCCACATAATGGGTTTAGGAAGCATCTCTCTCCCATAAGGTAACAAACATTTTCAGTTAGGAGCCTTTGAGGCTCCCAATTTGATCAGTTGTTCCTCCTTTGGGGGAGTGAACAATGGGGTAGCAGGAGGGGAAGGGATTACAGGGATAAAATGGAGAATTAGGGCCTCTGGTTGCAAGGCTGCTTCCTTAGCAACCATGTCTGCCTATCTATTTCCCTGAGCTTCTGTAGAGTAACCCCGTTGATGCCCAGGAACATGTACTATAGCTATTTCTTCAGGTAACATTTGTGAGACTGAAGAACAGCCAGGACAGACTGTGCTTCTGAAGGAACTAGGCTAGGCCCAAGTTTCTGTTTCTCAGAAACCAAACCAAGAGATGTTCCCACAGAAACCACCGCTCGGTGAGGCCTATCAGAACAATGGTAGGGCCTAAACCAATAGTTCTAAGAGATGTTCTCATGGAAACCACTGCTTGGTGAGGCCTATCAGAACAATGGTAAAAAGTCTTTAACTTCCTCAGGTGTGATGAGCCAATCAGTGAACCCCAAATACCCCTAACTGTTGCCAACTGTACTAACGATGGAAATTTTTGTAACGGCTGTTTATGTAACCAAAATGTATAAAAGCTTGAGTGAACCAGAGCTCGGGTCCGAGGTCAATACTCCACTGTGCTGGATGAGACTTGGACCCTAGCTCGAGCTAGCTAATAAAGTTCTTTGCTTTTGCATTATCGATTGGTGGAATTGGTCTCTCACTTCTCCGAACACTAGAACCCACAACCTTACACATTAAGCTATCTCATTTAGTCTGTTTAGATGGTTCCTTCCTTTCCATTCAGATGCTTTAAAGCTTGGTTTAGAGCGAACAATTCATAGTTCTGGGCTGACCACACACTAGGAAGTCTTCCTACCTCTATGGCAATGAATTGCTCTCCATCTACGGCCAAGTATCCACTATGTCTCTTTCCATTGAGTATTTTGGAGGAGCTATCTACAACAGAGTCTAGCACCCAGGGAGAAGGGGACTCCATGAGATCAGGTCTGACTTGGTCCTGAAGCAATCTGTAGGACCCATCTGATTTCCTTCCAGGTAATATAGGAATATTAAATGGGGACATTCAGGGTTCAAGCAGGCCATCCCAGAGTCGCCCTTCTATGATGGGTTGTAACCCTATTATTCTTTCAAGGGGTATTGGGTATTGCTTTTTCCTAATGGTTTCCCTTTCTCCTTTTAGTTCTCTCTGAATGGGAGAAATCTTAAGCCCTCCTCTATTTCCTTCCTTGGTCCAGACTACAGGGTGTATTCTCTCCTGGTCCAGGGTGGATAGGAGATTGAGTGAAACCTGAATCCTTTGATGATCTTCTTTTAATCCAATGCATACCCATGTTCATAGCAGCACAATTCACAATAGCCAAATTATGGAACTAACCTAGGTGTCCATCAACAGATGAATGGATTACAAAATTATGGGAAATACACACAGTGGAATCCTAATTTAGTTACTAGGTCTCAGCCTAAAAGATTAGATCCTGCCTCAGGTACATAAAGGACTTCTGCCTGGGCTAGTCTGGTCTTATACCCAACCTGTGTTTCCTCAAAAATAGGTATATTAAATCCTTCCCCCTTCACCCCTGAAACCATTAATGATTTATTAGACAGCCTTAAGGAGGGAGGGTGATGAGAGAGGGAGGATCTGGCTGGCCCAGAATCAACCAGGAATGTTAATCCTTCCCTTTCAGGTCCCACCTTTAGATTTATCAAGGGCTCTTGCTAGGACTCATTTGCATAAAAGAGCCCCTGACTTCCCTAATCCTCCCCAAAGGTCATGAGGAGTATAACTTCTTCTTTAGGTCCAGGCATTTCTTTTTGAAATGGCCTTTCTTTCTACACAGGTAACATTTATTGTTTTCCTTTCCATTTAGGTGGTCTGAGTCTCTCCTCCCTTTGGGGATCCCTGGGTTGAGGGTCTCTGTCTCCAGTTTCTGGGGCTAGTTTACCCCTGGGTTACTTGTTCTATAGTGGAGACCATTATTTTAGCTTTTTGCTTTTCTCTTCATCACTCCTTACATATACTCTTTGAACTTCCCTTAACAATTCCTCTAAGGTCCGATTTTCCCAGTTTTCTAATTTTTGTAATTTCCTTGCAATATCTGGCTAACTTTTAGTAACAAAATGTAACTTAGGCATTCCTTGTCCGATAGTGTCTTCTAGGTTTTAACCCAGAATATTTCCTTATCTGGTCCCTCAGTCTGTTAAGAAAATCAGTTGGCCCCTCCTCCTTTCCCTGCTGTATATCAAGAGCCTTAGACATGTTCTGGGTCCGAGGTACAGATTCTCTAATCCCTTTAATTATTAGTTCCCAAAGGTCTCTCATAGGACTTCTATGTTCTGGGTTGTTGTTATTTCACAGGGGCTCTTAATTGGGAAACTTAATCTCAGCAGTTAGGACATCAGGTCCTGCTGGGTGTTCTCATTCCCATGTAGCCATGGTTGCCCATCTAATGGCTGCCTTCTCCTCTCCCAAAGAGGATGCCCAAAATGGACATTAGTCCACATGTGAATCTGGGGCCCTAGAAATTGATCTAGCTTGTCTGTGACCCCATGGGGGGTCCTCTATAAGAGGCTTGAGTTCCTTTTTTTTTTGCGGTACTGGGGATTGAACCCAGGAGCATTCTGCCTCCAAGCTACACCCCCAGCCCTGGTTTTTATTTTTATTTTTTTAAACGGGGTCTCAAAAAATTGTGGTGGGTCTCAGTAAGTAGCTAAGGTTGGCCACAAACCTCCTGTTTCAGCTTCCCAAGTACTGTGTGCACCACTATGCCCAGCTTGAGTTCCTTTCTTAGAACACTAACCTTGGAACTAGTTAGGAGGGCATTTACAAAAACAATAGGCCTTCTGCCCAGGGGGACTTCCCTAAAAGGGTAAAGAACCTGTGGCTATTACTTTTTGGAAGAAAAAGGGAAATTTTGACATCCTGTCTGTTTACATTGTTGAACCTTTCTTACCAATTGGGGAAGAGGGGTACATAATGAAGGGGGGCTCTGAAGTCACTGAAGTAGACTCTGATTCCCTTCCTTCTCTCCCTCCCTTCTCAATGACTTGAGATGGGTCAGTCTGTTGATTCCCTGAGTTACAGGGAAGGGGTAAACAGTCAAGGGGGTCCTAATTGCCATTTTTTTTCCTTTGTTTTGTTTATTTCTGCCTTCATGGGGAATAAGACCACGGGCCCCTTCTTCCAGAAGAGTGCATAGTCTATTTCTTCCTGGGAAATAAGACTTTTATCATTGACATATTCGATTAATGATTGGCAAACCCAATCCTCACTGGAACCAATTTTTGGCAAGAATACTGATGGTTTGACGATGAATTCTTGTGTCCAAATAAAACAGCAGTATTTTATCATTTGGTGTGTGTTTCTTTTTCCCTGCTGTCCTAGGATTGTCTTCTCAATATTGGAGCATATGCCGCAGGGGACTATCTGAGGCAATTTTGTCTCATGCCTCTCCCTCCCTGGGAACCTTTTCACTGGGTGAAGAACTCATATTTCCCATCTTGGCTTGCCTAATTATGTAACTGCAACTAGAATCTTGGCTGAGACCTAGTCTTCCCCTACTCCTCCCTAGATGTGCTTTGTCTTTCTCTGTCCCTCTCCCTCTTGGGAAATATATCCATGGTGGGTGCTTCTTAGCTATTGGCAGGCTACTTAAAACCCCTAGCAGCCTCCTCCAAAGAGGCTGCCTTTTGCCACCTGAAGCACCAAGGATATAACAGAACAGTATGTCCAGACTCCACACCTGCTATGTCTCATTCACGCACACACACATCCTTTGCTTACCATCCCGGCCTTCCTGGTTGTGTAACCACAACTAGATGCTTGACTGAGACCTCACCCCGTGCTGGGATTTCTAGTATTTCTTTCCCCATGTGCTTCATCTTTCTCTGTCTGTCTGCCTGGCAGGGAATATATCCATGGTAGGTGCTTCTTAGCTATTGGTGGGCTAGTTAAAACCCCTAGCAGGCTCCTCCAGAGAGGCCGCTTTATGTGCATAAAGGGCCAAGGTTATAACAAAACGGCAGATCCAGACACCACACTCGGTCACTCAAACACACACATGCACAACCCCTGGGATTCCCTGACCACCCAGGTGTTACTTTCTTCTCCCTGAAGCATTCATATCTGTGTCCACACATGGAATTTCTGGTCATTGCTGAATCTGTTAAGGCCCTGTCTGCAATGCCTGGCAATTTTTGCCTGAAGGTTTGTTGCCTGCTCCAGAGATTATGGGTCCCCTTCCCTCCAAGGCTACTGCAATAAGGCAGTTGGACACATCTCCCTTAAGAAGAAGGGATCCTCACTACCCTGGAGGGGTGCTGTTCCTATGTTGGGTGCTGTGGACTGAACCCAGGGACATTCTACTTCTGACATATACCCCCAGTCCTATTTTATTTTTTATTGGTAAACATGGTCCTGCTAAGCTGCTGAGAGTCTCACAAAGTTGATGAGGCTGGCTTTGAAGCTGTGATTCTGCTGTCTCAGCCTCCTAAGTATTGGGTTGATTTTTAAGTTACTAAAAATATAAAAATTATTCTTAGTTTGTGAGTTGTACAGCAGCAGGTATTTAGCTGCCTTTTGTCTCACAGGTCATAATTTGCTGACCCCTTAGTTGAAGAGTGAAATTAGAGAAGAAATACAAATGGCAAATAAATGTATGAAAAAATGTTCAACATCATTAGCGATCAGAGAGATGCAAATCAAAATTACCCTGAGATTTCACCTAAGCCCAATTAGAATGGCAATCATTAAAAACACAAACAACAACAAATTCTTTCGAGGATGTGGAGAAGTAGGAACTCTAATACATTGTTGGTGGGATTGCAAATTAGTGCAACCACTTTGGAAAACAGTGTGGAGGATCCTCAGAAGAATGGGAAAGAACCTACCATATGACTCAGCTATACCACTCCTGAGTATCTACCCAAAAGAATGGAAACCAAACTACCAGACAATGCATGCATATCTGTTTATAGTTGCACAACTCACAATTGCCAAACTATGGAACCAGCCAAGATGTCCATCAACAGATGAATTGATTACAAAAGTATGGGATATGTACACAATGGAATTTTACCTAGCCATAAAGAAGAACAAAATTATGTCATTTGCAGGGAAATGGATGGAACTGGAGAAAATTATGCTAAATGAGATTAGTCAGTCAAAAAAGTGAAAGGTCTGATGTTCTCCCTAAGATGCTAGGGAGAAAATGGGACATAAGAGGGACTCCAGACAAAGGAGAAACCTTAGATGAGTGTAGAAGGTGACATAACTGAGAGAGATGGGGGGAGGGGAAAACACCTCAATGGACATGATGTACGTACACAAACTTATCAAAGTCATTCACTGTGCTGAGCATGGGAAAGAGGGGAGGGGGAGGGAATAGGGTGAGAAACTGGGGGAGGGCTCAATGAGTGCTGTGTGCATGTATGCCTCTATCACCCTGAACTTTATCAAGATGTATGATTACAATGCACCAATAAAAAATAAGAAATAAAATATTTATTAATTTTAAAAGCATCAGAAATAAATTTGAGGTATATATTTGTGCATATATATGTTATTTATTTTAAATATATCATATTCATTTAAAGCCTTCTTAGAAAGGTTTTTAACGTTCAAAATACATTGGTTTATTCAACATGTGTCACTGATCTGCTGCATTGAATCAAAGACTCTTCTATACTTTGAGTCAGAAACCAAATGAAAGAACCAATCCACTGAGGGAAAGTGGCTTTTCATTCGTGGGATGTGTAAAAAGTAATAGCCATCCTATGTGATGTATGCTATCATAGCAGGGAGCAATAAAAAAAGGAAAGGAAACACGGAAAGACTTTATTTAAAGATATTATGACTTAATATTAACAGTTGTTACTTTATTATTTGTCAAAGACATTTTAAATAATAAATATTTAATTAAATAAAATATTCATTTTAAGACTGGTTTGACATCTATAAATGGAAAATATGTAGTGTACACAAATATGCATGAGTTGTAGATACAATTAATTAGTCATAATTTTATAAATTTAAATAGGGCATCATGTTTATATATCATTTTTAATCTTTCTTAATTGTAAGGATAGTGCTCAGATTTAATTTTAAAATGTTACCAAGGTGCTCCATGAATTAATGAAAATTCTGTTTCTGATTTCCCTTATAATTTAGTACAAAAAATTATAAATTTGTTATTTGTACAATGGATATAAAGTAAGAAATATATATTACTTTGTTGATAGAGAATAAAAATAAAAGAACCTGTTCATCAACAACTATTCTTTGTAAATTCTCATTAAATTTGGAAGACAAATATGTCTAAGATGGACATGATAGAAATATCTATATTTAAATACTTACTGATTTAATAATTTTGGAGGAACATTTAACTTTTTGGAACACGGTGAATTATCTAAAATAATCAATCTTTTATGAAAAATAATACCATAATATATCAGGAATTCTAATTAACATTACAAATATTTGTCATTTTTATAATCAGACATTGTATGCAAAACTAGAGACAAAGAAACAAATACATACCTATTTATTAGTGAAAAATTAGTTTTATCTAATATAAATAAATTACCAGAAGATTTAATGCTTCTAAAATCAGAATAATTAGGTATGCAGCTATAAGTTTCTCTAATGAACACAATAAAGAGAAATGAAATATAAAACATACAATTATAATTTCTCTCATATAAGAGTTTTGTGTTTTTTTCCTGTGTTAAATGTCAATATCTCCAGGTATCTTATTTATCAATCTAATAATATTCTATATTTATTTATATTTCTATCTTTGTTTATCTATATTAAAATAAATGATGATCTTAATTTCTCTAAGTTGATTTAAGTATGATCATTTAACATATTTGATGATGTCCATAAAATGACACAGTAAAGCATTTTAAGTTTGTCTAGCTAGTGAGTAGGTTTGTTTGACATTAAATGATTGCCTTCAATTTATTATTCTGCAGTCATAGATAAAGAGGGTAAGTCAAAAATTTTGTTTGAAGAAGTTCATAAGAATACTGTGACCTTATGTTGGTAATGTAGTTTTTGAATCTGAATCTTTCATGAAGACAGATGAGGTAACTGGGTATCAAAACCAAAAATAACATGAAGGACATTTGCAGAAATCCTAGACAAGGAGGTGTCCTCAACCACCCTAAAGAAACTGTGAGAAAGATAACCAACAGGTATAAGAAATTCAAAGTATTACAATTTATCTGGGGGGGCAGAGGAAGCAATGGCATCCCTGCTGTACAAACACAGGAAAAAATAGCACATAAGCATCGAGTATTCATTAGAACACATAAAATCAGAATTTGAGAATTGCATCTGAAACTCAGAAGGGTTTTGCAACCCAATTGCATGAGAGTAAGGGGCTAGTGATAAGGTCAGACATGATTTGAACAGTTTAGTTCAAATTTACACTAAAAACTAACCAACCAGAGAACAATTCCAGGCAGAATTCCATATTTGGGAGATATTTCTGGGAATGGGATCAAAATTGTACTGAATGAAAATAGAGAACAAAGAGAAGATCCAACTAAATGTGGGGGAAGAACAGGGTCAGGGCTCATAGAAAGGCTCCAGATTTTTTTTATAATATAGATTGTAATAGAAGAGGAAGGACTGTGAAATCAGACAATTTTTTATATTCATTTATTGGTGCATTGTAATTATACATTTTGATACACATCAGGGTAGCAGCATCATACATGCACACATTGCTCATTTAGCCCTCCCTCAAATCCCACCCTATTCCCTCTCCCCTCCCTCCTTTTCGTGCTCTGCATAGTGTTGAGTCTTATAAGTTTGTGTATATACATCATGTGCTATAGTGTGTTTCCCTCCACCCCCCTCCCAACTCCCTCAGTTAGGTCACCTTCTTTGTTCATCTAAAGTTTTCTTCTTCTTTTTCCGGAGTCCCTTCTAAGTCCCATTCTATCTAGCTTCCTCATATTAGGGGAGACATCTGACTTTTCACTCTTAGTGACTTACTAATTTCACAGAGAACCTTAAGAAATCAGATAATTTATCTTGGAAAACATCATTTTGTAAATTTTAGGAAACCAGATTTCATATAAAAATGAGTTACAAAAGTGATCAATGTCAAATTCCATTAAATGATTTTTACCAGGAAATAATGAATGAAAAAAGTATAAATAAGCAAACACAGGAGAAAATACCTGTCATCTCTAATTTGATGGACTTTGTTCCTATAGGCATTTCCTGAGGCTTCCCGTCTGAATGAACACAATGTCCTTTGGAAAATTTAAGAATAATTTTGTGCACTTTTAAGGTTTTACTGCATTCTACATTGATTAGTGAAGTCATTGTTTACCTTCAGGTTAACTTTTGTCTTTTTTCCTGAGATTATGAACTTTTGAGCCAAATGAACTGTAATATTTAGCCAAAAATTTATTTTATTTATTTTTGTTACAATACTGAATGTCTCTTAGAGAGTAGATACCTGTGGTTATTTAAATGTCAAAAATACATTTTGGTTTTCTTTTTTTTTAGTGAATTTACTAATTATGGAGTTTGCATTGTTTCAGTTTAATAAAAATGTTATTTTCCCCTAATTTTTATATTAAAAACTTGTGAAAGGAAAAAAGAGATAGAAAAAGAGAAAACTAATTCAAAATTGAATAGTAGGAATATTTACCAAAATTATCCAAATCACTTTCAATATTTCTTATTTTATATTTCAATTTTTAATTTTGATAACTACTTAAAGAGTTCCTTCGTGATATTCTATTTTTAAAAAAATCCCTCTGACAGTAAGAAATCACTATGTATATGGATTTCCTGAGCATGTAAAATATATAAATGTCACAAATATCTTAGAATAGGAATTATTTTAGAATTAACATTCACAATTAAATTTTATTTAAAATCTTTAAGCATTTAATATGTTTTATTCTATATATTGCTTTATATGTGAAACTGTTTAGGTCAAAATATTACTATCTAAAATGGAATGTTATAAAAGAACTTATATAATGAATGTTAAATCCCCATACTTTCTTAAATTTATATGAAATAATATCTCTTATGTTCCGTCAAAAGCAATCTTTCATAACAATCAGAATTTGAAAAACACATCTTTGGCACTTATAGTATACAATTATTATTTCAAATTTTCAGTTTAATAAAAAACTTATGTATCATAATACTTTAAAATATCATGTACATAATAGAGTATTTTTTCAATCAGCTCCATTTTCTTTTCACTTTTGTCTTACTGTTCATCATCATTCCTTCTCATACGGTAACTTTAAATATAAGATATTATAGAATATTTTCTTATACAATTTGGGGTGATAATTAAGAGTTACCAAATTAGAAGTCAAAAAGCCTATGGGATAAGCACTTTGATTTTTTATTTATAAAAATAAATCTTTGTTATCTGTAATTTAGCTTCTTTCGTTGGAAACATTTTTTCAGTATGAGAAAAAAAATCTCCATTGTGTTTGGTGACTCCTCATGGAAGCAGAAAAAGAGACAGGGTCTCTTTCGGTATTTTTTTGGAAAAGCACTTCACTTTAACAGTATTCAGAACCCCAATCCAGTACTAGATTCTATTTTTTGGTAATGTTCATGCCAGCCTTTTCGATGCTTGGTAATCTGCTTGTCATTTCCTCTATTGAGCCACAGAGAATGATTGTAATGTCTTACTGGTGAAAAGAAGATTTGGTATTACTAGAGATTGCTCTTTCATTTTGAGATAATGTGGCACACCCATAAATACTTTGTATATTATTTCATTTATATACTTACAAGTTGAGAACGTTTTTATGATTAAAACTTAGAAACAAAAATTTCCTTAATTCAGTGGCTTTGGCTTTAATATTAGAATGTATCAGTCTAAAACATAGTGAGATCTTTTGCCTTAATCAAAAGTTTAGATATGATTATGGAATATACCTTAGAGGAATAAGTTTGCTTCCAATAATGATTGATATTTTGAAAGTCATTTTCATTTATTTAATGTATACACTTTAGTAAACAAATATCTAAATTTATCTAGCATCGGAATACATGTACATCCAATAAAGCAATCAGTGGCTGTGTTACTGCATCTTACTTCAATGCAATTTAAGGTCACTAAATTTTGATAGCTTACAGCAAAGATTGATAACCCTTAATCTTTGTTAAGCTTCTTTATTGAAGACCATCAAGATTTAATTTTTTTTAATCTTACTGCTTGGTAGATAAATGGCTTATGAGTCCCTTTCTTCTCTAACTTTTCTAATTAATCTGAATGTCATTTGAGAGGACAGGGAATAGAAGAGTTGGGGGGAAAACGTCTTGCAAGCTCTTACAAATATGTTTTTTATCAATGTCAACTCCCAGATAATGCCATCTGTGCTAATCCCTAACCCGCTCTACTAGAGTGCTTTAAGTTGTCTTTAGCTTTGATTTATCAGACAGCTGACCCTGGTCTAACCCTGTCAGCTTTAGTTCAGAGAAACTCTCACAAAAGATAGGCCTCTGATCTGACAAATTGATTGGCTGCAAGGAGGTTTAACTGGAAAAGGATCTCCCTAACAAGTGATAAAGCCCTTTTATTCCCAGTTTACAGCTTTGAGTATGTGGGCAGAATTTATAAAATACCCTGAAGGAAAAGGAAACATTATGAGTAATTTGGAGAGCTAAATAAAAAGGGAAGCAATAAAAGACCTACAGCTTTCTTTTTAGTGATAGGTCTGAATTTATCAGCAACGATATTTTATTTAAAAGCTTTAAGTGGAGGCTAATTGAAAATGATCATCCTAATTAGAAAACAAATATTAAAATTCTCTTAGTGTTTCCTAGCTGACTTTAACTGGAGAATAACAATGAGGTATGGGGATAATAAATTGCAATCTATAGGAAAGCTATTAATTGGATTGATGAACAGTTGGCATAATATTTTTTCTCTGATGAAGCTGTTGAGTAACTTCTGTTCATGACACTTTGATTCTTGTCACATAATTTTGACATTATCAATAAACAATTTAGTTCATTTTTATCCAAAAAGTGTATGCCATTTATGGTTCCATGAGTAACCGATACGAAATCTAAGAGATCTATTCTCTAAACACTTAACTGTTTTAATTGTAAAATTAGGACTGTTAGTACCATTTTCCCTTGACATTTCTCCCTTGCTTTTCTTCTATTTAATCCTCTTCCCTTCCCTACTGATTGTACCTTTTAATTTCCCATACTTCTATTTCATAACAGGTATATATCACCAGCGTATATAGCCTTCTTTGTCTTAGAGATATTCATTAATGATATATCTTTTCATGTATTCTAGAAGCAGATCAAATTTAAGAATGAAGAAATTGATTTCAGGGTTTGATGTGTCATGGCACAGACTGTGGGTTGGAAAATAATTTGCAAGATGCAGAGTAAAGCTACAGACAGGTTTATTGAGGAAAGCAAGAAATGCACATTCAAGCAAGAATGTGAGCCATCTCCAGAGTGAGAGACATATTTGGGGGTTCATGGCTAGTCTTATAGGAGACTTTCATGAGGGGTGAGTAGAAGAGGAATGTGAGGATGACATCAGTTCAGTAGTCACGAGATGATTCGTAGTGTTTTGGTTATCTCCTGAGTCCTGACAGGGCCTTCAAAGACATGTTGAACTCTGTTATTTTGATTGTAACATAGCTGGGCTTGTGATCAGGACATGTCCTTGTGATGGCAGGCAAGTGGGGCTCATTGGGGTCCACAGTCAGAACACACATTCTCGGGTCCCCTAAAACCTCTTCTGGCCTGTCAAGGTTAAGCAAGGCTGCACATGATGGAAGGAGCTGCAACCCTGATTCAATGCTGGCCGGCAGAATATGCAGACACCATCCTGATTTTTGCCTGGAGTGGGGTATGAGACCTGGAGGGAAAAGAGCCTTCCTGACATCATACAGTTAAAAATTAACCATGAAGTTAACATAAAAAAGAAAAAAAAATGAGTGTTCAGCTGTGCAGCAGCAAGGGTTGCATGTAAGCAGTGCTAACACTATCCTTGTTAAAATTCTGTGGCCTTCCTAACAACCATACTAGGACTGACATGGCTTTGTGTGCTTCCTCTGCAGCTGGCCTTCATTGATTTCGATTTTTATTCTAACTTGGTCCTCTGGCTTTCCTAGCAATCATGTTAGCCACATCATATTTTTCTGTTTCATTCTACTATTAGATGAAGGAAGAAAAGTTCCTAAATTGACAAATCCTTTTGCAGTCTTTTTTATTGCTATAACTAAATACCACTGACTTTACAATTTACAAACAACAAAGGCTTAATTGGCTCACAGTTTTGAAGGCTGGGGAGTTCAAGATCTGATGGTTACATCCCACGAGGTTCTTCTTGCTAGGGGGGGCTTTTTGCAGTCTCAAGATGCTTTGTATCACACAGAGATCCAGAGGAAGCTTGCTAACTTGAGTCTCTCTTTTCATAGAAAGCCGCTAATGAAATCATTGGGTCCCCTTCCTCATAAATTCACTAAATCCTAATTACACCCCACAGGCTTTTTTTCCAAACACCATAAACACTGACTTTAGGGATTATTTTAACATTAGGTTTGGAGGGAACAAACACCCAGATGATAGAAGACCTTTAATTAAAGGTTAGGTATCTGTAATGATGTTGGAAATATTTTCCAAGAGTGAATACAGTTCCATTACTTAGATGGACAAAATATTACCTTTTAATGACTACCTTAATCCAGTAGAAATATTTTAAGCAAACAAGTAATTAAAAAATCTTCTCATTAAACCTGGTATAGTCTTGCATATAGTAATTAATCAATTATTTTTGAAAAATAGGGAATAGCCAACATACAAAATGATTCATCTTGTTTAATTTAGATATGATCATTTAGGGGCTAGGGATGTAGTTCAGTGATGAAGCCCTTAACTAGCATGTGCAAGGCCCTAGGTTCAATCCCCAGCACCAGGAAAAAAGAAAAAAAAAAAAGAAAAAACACATGAGGTTCTAGGATTAGAAAAATCAAATGGGACACTTTAAATATATATTATAAACTATATAGATATAATTTATTGACATTCATCCAATAATTTTGTTTTAAAAGATTTTATATTTTAACATGTGACTTCTGTCATTGGTTTTTCTGTTAATTACTTTTTTTAAAATCATACTGAGGATTGAACCCGGGGGGGGGGGTTCTATCTCTGAACTATACAACCAGCCCTTATTAATTTCTTATTTGGAAACAGGGTCTCACTAAGTTGCCTAGGCTGACCTCGAACCTGAGATCCTCTTGTCTCAGCCTTCCACATACTGGTATTACAGATGTGCATTACCATGACCGGCAGTTCATTATATATATATATAATTTTTTTTTTTGCAGTACCGGGGATTGAACGCAGGGGCGTTCTACCTCCGTGCTACACCCCCGGCCCTATTTTTTATACTTTATTTTGAAACCGGGTCTCATGAAGTTGCAGAGGGCCTCACTAAGGAGATAGAGTGAGAGAGAGAGAGAGAAAGAGAGAGATAGGGAGAGAGATCGAGAGAGCTGAGGCTGGCCGCGAACCCGGATCCTCCGGTCTCTGCCTCCCAAAGTACTGGGATTACAAGCATGCGCCACCACGCCCGGCTTCATTATATTTTTTTAAAGTACCAACTATTTATAATTAATTTTCCAGAATTATTAAATTTATTCTACTTCCATAAGAATACTAATAGTGTATTAATATGCATCTTTCATAATTATTAATGAAATTAACTAATATTATATTAGTTATAGTGCTTTTTTGCTAAGCATTATGCTGGATATTGTTTTAACAAAAGAACATAGAATAGTTTGATAAAGTAAAGCAAAAAAGAAAACAATTCCATCTATAATATAATTCAGAATTAAGAAAAATTTTATTTATGTTTAGTGTTTTGAAATACTTATGTGTTTCTTAAAATAATTTAGTATACCAACATCATATAACCCAGAAGAAAAGAAAACTTAGTATATCAAAATATAACCCTTCAACACACTTTAGATGTAAAAACTTAGGTTAGACTTTCTCTTTCTCTTTGCTCTCTTAGATGGAACTATTCGATATTCAGAGGTTGAGACCTGGGAAAGATAAGTGTGTAGGACATAAAACTGAGAAAGCATACCAAGAGTGCTTATGCTGCAGAGAGTCTGTTTGTGTGAGCATCCCCCCTCACATGGGTGGAAATTTCCCCAAGGACCTCATCATTTGACTTCAGCTACTGTAGGAGTGGAAGCTAACATTCTCCAAGTCTTCAATCCAGTTACCCAGAGTTATATTGTCTGAAAGATAATCAAGAACTACAGAGAGAAAAGTCATTTCTCTTTAAATACTCTCCCATTTGTATCAGTACAAGCAAATATTAAACATTCATGCTGTCTTACAAATTAGTGACAAAAGTAAAGGATCCCTGGACATATAATATTTGGGGAGAATTCACATATATGTACTTTGTAGTTGAAAAACACAAATTAGAGCAGTCCAAGCTGGTATGGTGAGAAATGGTAAAATCTATTAAATATACACAATATTTTAAAAAGAGTGCTATCTTTTTGGTTTTCGATTATAATGGCTAAATGTTTTTCATCAAACTAAACTTAACTGTCTAGATAATTTATTATTTAAAATAACACTTTCTATAAGAATTCTTGATGGTTATTTATTATACATTTATTGGCGCATTATAGTCTCATATCATAATGTAGTTCATAGTGATAGTGACATACATGTATATAGCACTTGGTGGGCCTTCCCCGGCTCCCTCCCCATCTCCTCTCCTTCCCCATACAAGATAGTGAGATTGGCATTGGTATTCTTACATATATACATAATGTCAATGGAACGTGTTTCCTTCAGTAATTTCCCCCCTCCTCTAGACTGCCTCCCTCTCTCCACTGGAGTTTTTCCTCCATTTTCTAAAGTCCCTCTTGTACCCCTCTTGCATTACTCCCTATCTTCTGCATATGAGAGAAAACATATGACCCTTTGCTTTCTGTGACTGGCTAATCTCACTTAACATAATGTTCTCCAGGTCAATCCATTTCCCTGAAAATGACATAATTTTGTTCTTCTTTATTGCTGAGTAAAATAATACTTTTAAATTAGGTGCTCCTGTGTTCATATTTAGCGACAAATTATTTCTGTCTCAGTTGCCCACCTAGTGGAATATTTGATTGCCTCTTTTTTTATTTCTTCCATTTCTAATCTCTTGATTTCAGCTCAAAATTAGTATGCACCTGATATTTCTGGGTGGAGATTTCTTCCATTTCTCAGCTCTCACAAAATAAATATATCCATCACTTTTTAGTAATTATCTATATTCTGTCCCTAAATTTTACAACTGTTCTACATTAAACAAAAAGCAATAATAGCAGCAATAAAAATAATAATGTATTTCTTTTATGGTGTATTAACTTACCAATTAACTGACACTCAACGGCATTGATATCTCAAAAAAAAACTATCTGGTTATAAAAAACCCTTGTTCTTTATAAATTCAACTGGAGAAATTTGAAGATGTAGATCTTAGCAAATATGCTAGAGAAAGATATTAAAATAGCTGCATAGCTGTCAAATAATGTTATTTAAAATTCTGCAATATCCCATAATAAGTTATTATGCTTCCTTCTTTACATTTTTGACTAAGCTACATGTCAAGTCACATTATTAAACATAGCATGGTACAGTGTATCTCTAGATTTAGTCACAAAGTTTGAAAGTTTTATTCATTAAATTTTCTGAAAAATCTGTACATAAACCATCATAATAGCAGTTTGAACTATAAAACACTATATTATTATTATTATTATTATTATTATTATTATGTGTGTGTGTTTGTGTTAGTTACTAGGGATTGCACTCAGGGACATTCTACCTCCTAGCTACAATCCCAGTCCTTTTTATTTTTTATTTTGAAACAGGGTCTCACTAGGTTGCTGAGAGTCCTGCTAAATTGCTGAGGCTGGTTTCAAACCTGAAATCCTCCTGTCTTAACCTCCCAAGTTCTGGGATTACAGTCATGTACACCATGCCCAATTTATTTTATTAAATTTGAAAATATTTTAGTATATATTTTTGCAAAGTACAAGATTTTTATTTCTTTTAATGGAAAATTGAATGACATTTTAAAAAGTATACATATTAATAACTTTAAAAGCACAGTAACCAAAAGCACAAACTAGACATGGATTATTAAAATTAAATTCTTAAGCATATTTTATATAGGTAACTTTTTAAAGAAACTGCACTTTATAGTACTTTCAAATATTTATATTTGCATTTTATAATCTACTTTTTTGTGTGCTTCTGTCTGTTTTAGTGCTGTAATATATCATGTTGAATCATTCAGTCATGCTGGTTTTGATACACATGATTTTCAAGTCAGTTTAGTTATTTTCACCACAGCATGAAAGATGAATTTTCACTTTAATTCAAACCATTTGCCTCACATAATGTCAATGTATACATGACAGTGTTAGCAGAGATTTTACCAAATATGCTATAATATATAACAAAGAAATGGCAAAGTATGCAAAAAAAATAGGGCCGGGGGTGTGGCGCGGAGGTAGAACGTCCCTGCGTTCAATCCCCGGTACCGCAAAAAAAAAAAAAAAGGCAAAGTATGAATTTTTAAAATATTTCAGTTGAAATTATCCCACCTCAGAAAGTCACTTAAAGTAATAATTCCTGAACATTTTTAAAGGAAGTTCATCCAATAATTTAATACAGGTTTCATATTTGCTTATACTGCTACAATAGGAGAATGTTTAAAATGCCATACAGAAATAGCATTTCAGTCTGTAGTTCTTGGTTATCTTTCAGAAACAAATAAGAATATATCCGGTTCTCTCTAACAGTTTCTTTATAATGGTGCTGTTAAATATATACATGTGTTTCCTCTATCTAAAATCAGTTTGGGGTTATTTAATATTGTGAGGTTCACATTTCACTGGAGGAGAAAACACAAATAGCTCTGCTAGCTAGAGTTTTGCCCATGAAATGTTTCCTAACAAGCACTGCCATGTCAAATATAAGTGGATTGGCTTTAGAAGATTAGTCAAACTACTTTACCATTTACCTGTGAAAATTGAGGTCTTGGGTTCACATAACTAAATGAATTTCCTCACAAAGTATTTTCTGAGTTGCTCAGTAATAACTAAAAGGGCCTTTTCAGAAACAAAGGAGCACTTTCTTGACTTATCCTGTGTATTTTCAGAAATTCTAATAGCATTGCCTTAAAATGCAAAACTTACATAAAAATGTACCCAACGCAATTTCTTGTTAATCACTTTGCTATCTCTTATCTATGGGTTAAAACATTATTTGACATTTATTTGATTGTCAATATTGCTATAACAGTGGGAAATAAATATGATAGTTATTTTATACAATTTGAAAAATGAAGCTGCTTTTTAGATGTTTAGTACTATTTAAGATTATTTTTGGGCAGATGAGTTTTAAGGGATCAGAGTAAATGAGAAGATTCTGCTTTCCAGAAAAATGTTGATCAAGAGTAGCCAAGATTGGCTCTTAACGCTATCTCATCAGATACATGGTTCCTATCAAAAACAAATATGAATCCCTTCTAATCTTGAAAATACCCAAGAAATGAGAACCATATGCTATGCTTCTAAATAAATAGATACCAATTCCTGAAAGATTTTCTTCTTAATCAAAATATGCAATGATGGGGCTTATTACATACAATGTGACATCTCAGTCATGAAATTTAAACTTCATATAAATTATGTGTTAAAAATCAAGTAACCTTCATGTTTTGTCATCACAGTTCAAGGAGAAGCAGCAAAACTTACCCTATAAGAAAAGCATGTTTTCAATTCAGAGTCCTTGCATGACTCTTTCTCCCTTGGGCGATGCAATGCTCAACTAAATGCAGAACACACTGGAGTGTCAAGGAACATGATAAAGCAGAAAAAATCATGGTGAAAAGACAGAGGCAGTGTGTAAAGTTCAATACCTTTAAATTTCTCAAAAGTAAGAGTATGACTTGCCGTCATAATCAATAGCATGCCTGGGAACACAGCTGCCTGTTTTAAAATGGCATCAGTAAGGAATAAAATTGATAACACAGAAACTACACTAAAAGCAATAAATGTGGCCTTCTTACCAATGATGTAAAGTCCACTGATTGTGCATGAATAATCACAATTTTTTTACATTGTTGTACTACAGAACACATCACTTAGCAATGGCCTTTGAAAGGAACAGAGAAATTACAGGTTTGAGATTATATATGTGTATATATATATATATATATATGTGTGTCTAATTTAACATATATGTTATATATAATATAAACATAAATATAAACAAATTTTATATAAACATAAATATAAACTTGTTATAATAAATATAAACATGTTATATAAATATAATATAAACATATATATTTAATTTAACATATATATGTTTAATTTCTTTTAAAGTCAGAACTGCTTTTCCTTTGATGGGGAGAACGACAAATTACAACTCATTCAGTATTGTTGCAAAATCTTTTTCCTCTTAGCATTTACCAAATCATGCTATATTTTAAAATATTGGTACAAAAACCAGGGAGGACAATAGACCAGAGTTAGGATGCTTGGCTGTGACTTTCAGCTCCATCGTTTTCAGGCTCTATGAACTTGACAACAAAATGATTTCTCTGACCTTTATTTCCTCCGTTGGTAAATGAGGATAATTATGTTGTGGCTGTGTGGAACTTGAGTGAAGACTGAATAGAATTTGGAATCATAGTCCCAGGAAATAATGAAAATTTATAAAGAGTAAACATGATTACAGTGTTTCTTTTAATTTATATAGAAAAACAAGCATATATTATATAAATACAAAATTTTTAAATTTATCATTTTTGTTTCCCTTTTGTTTGTTTGTTTGTTTTTCCTGGTCACTCTCCCTTCCTTTCCCTAGATATAACTTAATAGTAATGGTAATAATAATGTTTAGACATTCTATTTCCATCATTTATATATAATTCTGTATAACTTTATATGTAAATATATGAGTGGATGTATATAAATACATCCATCCATACATCGAGTTTTTACTTTTACAAGAGTAGAATTGCATTATTTATGTAATGCTATCTTTTTCACTTTAACCTCTAGGAACTCCTCAATGTGATCTAACATAGCCCTTATATCTTATTTTAATGTTTACATTTTAATAGTTTGTGCATTTATTTATTTGTGGCACCAGGAATTGAACCCCGGGGCATTCTACCTCTGGGCTACACCCCCAGTCCTATTTTTTATTCTTTATTTTGAAACAGGGTCTCACTAAGTTAAGGAGGGCCTCATTAAATTGCTGAGGCTGGCCACAAACCCGGATCCTCCGGTCTCAGCCTCCCAAGTATTGGGATCACAAGTGTGCGCCACCACGCCCGGCCTTGTGCTTATATTTATATGGGTTACAATGCTAGGTTTGGAATTTGCAATACACAGTTTTATTTACTTTTAACTCATGTGTCCAATGGAGCTTGGAATACTAAGCTATAAGCTCCACAAGGAGCTTTGTTGCTGTTTAACTATACATTCCAAGTGTTCAGAAGAAGGCCTAAAATTTCCTGTTATTGTTCAACAGTGAATCCACAGTTCTCAGGAGAGTGCTTACAATTTACCACACTCAATACATAGTTCCTGGACAAATGGAAATAAATAGAATATAATACTTCACATTTCTATGACCAATATGCTAGAGAAACTTTTTTCTTTGTTTTATTTATAAATCTTTTATTGGTATATTGTAATTGTACATTGTGGTGAGATTCATAATGACACATTTATATGTGCACACAACATCACTTGGTCTGTTTCTCTTCTCACACCTCTCCTGCTCCCTCCCCATACATGACAGTGAGATATTGCCTCCCCAACCCCCTTCCACTATTCTACTAGTCTCTCTCCTCATTTTCATGAAGTGTCTTTTCTTTCCTGTTTTTCTCTCTAGATTCCACACATCAGAGAAAATATGTGGCCCTTGATATTCTGTGTCTGAATTATCTCACTTATCCTGCTGTTTTCCAGTTCTAATCCATTTTCTTGCAAATGACATAATTTTGCTTGTCATTATGGCCAAATAAAACTACATTGTGTGTATATACCACATTTTCTTTGTCCGTTCATTTGTTGATGAACACCTAGGTTGGTTCTGTAACTTGGAAATTATAAATTGTTCTGCTCTAAACATGGGCATGCATGTGTCATTATAATATTCTGACTTTGATACTTTGGGATGACATCAAGGATTGGCATAACTGTTTTTCCTCTGCATTCCAACCTCTAGTGAATTTTGTGACTCTTTAAATTTTTTATGAGTGTCAAAGATCTAAAGTTTTCATATTGTATTTCATTTACATTTTCCTAATGTATTTTTAGTATCTTCTTAAAGGTTTTTGGTAATTTGGAGTTCTCTTTTGTCCTATCAATTCAAACTTTACCCATTTTACTCTTTTACAGTTTCTTCTTAATTTGTAAGGAAACTCTGTATTACTATGGAGGTTTACTGTTTTTTTTTTTTTTTTAGGGATTGAACCAAGGGGCACTTTACCACTGAGCTATACCCCAGGCTGCCCCCCCCCTTTTTAAAGCAGGATGTCACTAAGTTGCAGAGGCTGGTCATGAATTTGTGATTCTTCTGTTTCAGCATCCCAAGTACTGGGAATACAGACATGTGTCACTGTGCCTGGAGTGATTGACTCCTTCTCTTTCCCTATCTTTTCCTTCCTCCCTCCCTCCCTCCCTTCCTTCCTTCCTTTCTTCCTTCCTTCCTTCCTTCCTTCCTTCCTTCCTTCCTTCCTTCCCTTTCTTTCTTTTTATTCTTCCTTTATTTTGATGTTCTACCTCTGAACAACACCCCCAGTGCTTTTTATATTTTTTTGTTTTGAAAAAGGGTCTTGCTAGGTTGGTGAGAGTCTTGCCAAATTGCTGAGGCTGGTTTCAAACCTTCAATCCTCCTGTCTCAGTCTTCCAAGTGCTAACTTTTTATCTTTTATCCACCTTATGAATATATTACAGATATATCATAAATTGGCTTTATGACTTTCTTTCCAAAATAAATATTGTGTTATTTGTTTAGGTCCTGAATTACATTTAACCTAGATGATATATTTAGGGCTCTGAATTTTCATTAGGATTTTTTTTAATTTTACTATTAAGACCTTATTTTATATAATATAAAATAATATTAACTTATCATTGTTTACAAATAGATAGCTTGTTACATAAAACACTCTTCAGTAATTAATCCATACTTTTTTCATTGAATAGAATTATATTTGTAATATCCTTAGTCTCATAAATATGAACATAAACTAAGATCTAAGTATAGACCCTCTGTTATGTTCCATAGATCAATTTTCTTTCTTATATCTATTCCATTAAGATATTCTTTAATTATTATGGCATTATAAATTTTTCTGACACTGGGAAAATTGGTTCCCTTGCACTATTTATCTTTTCTAGAGCTTCCTTGTCGATCTTTTGTCATTTATTGAACCATGTGAGATTTAAGATAATTTCATCCTAATTCACCCTCCACCCTCCACAAATCTGATGTTGGCATTCTAGTGACAATTACATCTGTAAAACATGTAAAATATACAGGACATTCTATAAAGAATATGTTCTTATACATAAATATTTTTCAATGGTGAAAATTTGTAATAATTAACTTACTTAAATTATAAACTCATAAGAAATGTATATTTATTCTTTGCTAAATGCTATATGAATTATTCACCTTGAAAATTTAACTCGAGCCTCTGATGTTAAACACTGTCTTCTGTAGAATGAAACTAAAAAAAATCAGGTTAGTTTTCTTCACTCTATTCAACTCTATAGCAGGAAACCAATTTGTGCATCTTTAGCCAATATAATGTCATTGAAAAATATGAGTTATTAATATACTTCAGTCTTAATATGTCTTAGTTTAGTTCCTCTTCAAAATTAAATGATACTATTTTTGTCTTTATGGCCTTGTTTTTAATTTTTTGGATTTCCTTCAGCAAGTAGTTATTTCCAGCTTCATTTGCTTGATGGAAAAATCTACTTGAACTGATTGTGCATAAAGTTAAAATCCTTATGGAGGTAATTTATGCTTAATGGATTAATTTAATAAAATAAAAATATGAGGTTAAAACTTGGGCATGACGTAATATCCTGAATTAGTCTTTAAAACTGTTTATTGGCTTCCTGTTTTTTTAGCATTAGTAGTTTTTAATTGAAGGATATATTTAAATGACAATCAGGAAAATTTGATTTTTAAATAAAAAAACTGTAAGAGCTTACAAACCTATAATGCAAATTTAAATGAGTGTGTGCATATATGGGTATATACACATTCAATATTGAGAATACCTAATAATAGAGATCATATAGAATTTGAATTAGTGAAAAATTATAATCCCATTTTTCAATTCTTTTAATATTATATTATCTGTGTTTGTTTCAGATATGCTAAATTTACTAGTTTAAGTGTCTTTTTTGATATTTCTTTAAATGGCATTTCCTCATAGAAATACATATTAAAAGAAATAAATGATCAGTATAAGTGAAAAAAGTATTAAAAGTCATATTTTCGAAATTGAATTATATCATTGAGAATATTTATCAGAAAAGTAGAATGCAAAGACATTACTTTGATCTTTATTTTTTTTTTGATCGCCACTCTGTCTTTATTAGGAATATAGCAACTTGTATGGCAAGTAGAACAAAGAGGTTTTAATGTGTTAATACAAAAGTAACTTCATGGGGATAACTCAGAGGAAGAGGAACAAGATAAGCTCCATACAATAACCTATAAAGACATTACAACCACAGCCTTCTGTTAGGTAGAACTCCAAGTCACCTGGGCAGGGCTCCAAGTAATGCTTAGTCCTGCCTTCGGGATTCTTAGCTATACTCAGGCCCAGCCCTTTCGTCAGAGTTTGGCAACTAGCCTGTCAGAAAACACATATGGGTCCAGGTCCCTACATCCCCCCCTTTTTTTTATCAATACAGAGGCATGGAACATATTCAACTGTGCATCTAGCAAAAGACCCATCATGATTAGAGTTTGATGTTTTTCATCAACTTGCTGGCATAAACGATTATAGCATAGATAATCCCTATATACAGGAGGAATAATAAACAACCTATTCCAGCAATAATCAAAATTCCAATATTAAGGTATACTGAGAGAACTCTGTATGAATACACTGCAACTGATTTTCTAAATGAATTTGTAAACACCCAATGTTGTCATTAAGGAATGTATTGAAGAATCCAAGCGAATGTGTTTTTGCCCATTGCCAATTATCATAGGAATTAAGTGGAAGAGCAGTAATACAATGTTTAGTAAATTTTCATTCACATCTCAATTGTAACTGTGCAGCCATAGCAGCATGTTGTTCTCCTAACCATTCTACAGTTGCTTCCAGAGCTTGTAGTCTAGCTGTAATTCCTATTTCCACTTGCATTTCTAAATCATTAGTGACATTTGTGAGATCACTTTAAACTGCTTTAGCTCTATGGATCCTATCCACTAAAGAAATGGTTGTTACAGCAGCTGTACCTAAAATGATAACTGCTGAGACAATAAAGGCTATAAGGGTAGCTAGAAACCATTGAGGTCTAAATTCTTTTAAAGATTCTAAGAGAATGTATAAACTATGCTCTTTAGCCCCAGTGCCATTGAGCTGTATAGGGAGCCAAATTGCAGCTCTTCTCTCCAGCACTGGAACAAATGATATTTTAATATTTCTAAATTCCCTATGCTCTTAAAATATCAAGTTGTCCATTACTTTACTTACCCATAACTTGATGATATAACCTCAGTATTTAGTAGACATTCCTGAGACTTTTATGGGTGTGTTTTATTTATTGACTCATTTGCATTATTAATTACATAAATATTTATTGAAGCTAATTATTATGCTAGCTTTTAGAAATAAAATGGTAACCAAGACATAAATAATAATGAAGCATAAAATCTAGAGGCGTAGGCAAATTGACAAATGCAAATATTTGAAATGCTAGCTATGACAATTGCCCTCATTTGATCATTGTATGTTTTAATCATATATTGAAATATCACATTGTAATAACAGATATGTACAATTATATAAGTAAACTAAAACTAAAATTTTAATTTGAATAATACTTTTAAAAATATGGAGAAGGTTAATGAAAGAAGTAACCAGTGTTACCATCCCATATAGGAGAGACCACTACTATGCCAGTTAGTAGGAATCTCCCTATAGAAAAATGAGGAATAGAACAGGTGTAGAAGTTCTTCAGAAGATTTTAAGAAGGGGAGAGAGAAGTGCTTTTCCTTCTCTCTGTCAAGAGGAAACAGCTACTAAAGGACAAAAATAAGGGGGGGAGGGAATATCAGATAAACTGAAACAATAAAATAAATATAAGCAATAGAACTGAAGAAAAATGTATGAATAAGTGAAGAAATCCTTTGAGGCTAAAATAATAAACTGAGCAAAGGGTATGTAGACATTTTGATTTTGCCACAAAAGCAGTGGGATAACATTGACAAAATAGATATGGTCAGGCTTGTATTAGTCATCGCTCTCAGTCAACAGTGTGGAGAATAGATTCGAATCAGTAAGAGCGAAATACTTACTGTGAAAAACAGAGAGAGTCTGAAAGAATACCATGTTTTTCATGAGTCCCCTTCTCACTCTCTTTAATATCTATATATTTATATATAGATATGAAATATTATTGTAATCTGCACACAAATGTAGGTGTCAAAATGTACATCTTTAAATCATACATTATATTTTCTTAATATACCCCATTTTGGCTTTTTTCAAAGTATGCACAGTTTTTGGATTGAAACACACAGAAAGGACAGCTTGCCAATTAGATTTGATTTTCCCCTGATTTCAAGGATATGATTTATCCATGAACTATCACTCATGCCAATCATCATTCAATGGATACAAAGCAGCAAAACTATGTCAAATATATTTAACTTCCAAATTATATGAAGTTTTTAATGCTACAGTTATTTTCTCAAAGACACATTGACATTTTGACAAATTTGTGGATGATCTCTATTTCTCCTGCAAATAAAATGCCTTTTACTCTAATTGATCATTTTCCTCCAAATACTGAACTGTTCTAGTTGAATAAATCCAGTGTAAAAGTAAAAAGTATCAGTGTCACATTATCTAACTTTTTTCTTTCAATTTCTTTAATCTGTAATCCAAATAAAGATTATATAGTTTTCTTGATATTCTTAATACCTCATAATTAAAATAGATTCAGTCATTCGTGCTATAAATTATTTTAATAGTTTTAAATATATTGTTCTTTTAAAACAATACTTCCTAGCTAACTTGATATTAACAACATACTTGTATGTTAAATGTACTATACTGTTACTTAACATAGTTATGTATACTGTACTAAGTAGTGAAGACACCAATATTTAAAAGATATTGTAATGTTACATATCTTAAACTAATGCTGTTACCTTTAATAACTTTTATTAAAATGCTATCATTGCTTTAAATTGTTTTATATGGCATACATGGTTTGTACTTATTACAATGTTTTTTAACCAATATTGTATTGAAAATAACTAAATAACAAATTCTACATGATATTTGTTTTTTATTCTTGCCTTTAGTTTTACTGTTTCTCTTTTACTGGGAAAACAGGGGTTTTTGTTTCGCTTTTTGCTTTTTCATTTACAAAACTGAATAATTAAGTGTTCTTAGTTTCACATGTTTGTCTCACTCTTTCCTGTTGAATCTGGGTTACTTACCTATGTAGTGCCATCTTTGACATTTTTTACAGAAGAGTTCACAGAAGTTTTATCATCTTTTTTATACCATTGCAGACTTTGAAAATATAAATTCCTTGCTAGCATTTGTTCACAATTTATGAGATTATAAAAGTTAATCTTTCCCAGATTGGAGTGGTGGTACATACTTTTAATTGCAGTTGAGGCAGGAGAACCATGATTTTGAACCCAGCCTCAGCAACTTAGTGAAACCCTATCTCAATTGACCGATGTGTGCATGTATATTTCTACCACCCTGAAAACCATCAAGATGTATAATTATAATGCATCAATCAATAAATAATAAAAATAAAAAATAAAAAAGAGAAGATCTGGGGGTATAGCTCACAGTGGAAGTGCCCCTGGGTTCAGTCCCAGATCCTACAGAACAAACAACATAAAAAGCTAATATCTTTTTCAAGTTTGTTTTATATTTGCTAGGTCTTCATATTCATGTGAACATTTTTTATATCCAATGCTTTCTATAAACTCTTATATTTCATTTATTTATTTATTTATTTATTATTTTGGAGCTGGGGAATGGAAACAGGGTCTCACAATGTTGCTGAGAGCCTCACTAAATTGTCAAGGCTGGCTTTGAACTTGCAACCCATCTGGCTCAGCCTCCCAAAGACTGGGATTATAGGCCTGCACCACCATGCCCAGCTAAACTCTTCTGTTTAGAATTTATCCTCATAGGAATTGATGTGCAATTGCACGTCTATAAGTTTTCTTCATTTGAAGTCAATGTCAATACATTTTTTTAAAAAAATCACACTCACAATTTTAAGTATTATCTAAAGCAATATATAGAATAAAACTGCCAAAATATACACGTTCTTATATAATCACATTCTTTATGAATTTTAAATATCTATGAAATTCCATATTGCCTATATTCATAAATATTTATTGAGTACCTTTTATTTGATTAGTATTCTTCTAGTAGTGAGAATATGGAAAGTTAACAATTAATTAGATGTCCTCCCCTCCCCAGTACACAGTGAGAGCAAGAGAGAGAGAGAGAGAGGAGTGAGAGAGAGAGCTGTCTAAAGAAGCTAATTTTTGTGTTGGTGATATATTTAGTATACAGTTGCACACATAAAATTTGTCAGGCAAAAGGAAAAGAAAAAACAAACAAAAAGACAGGAATTCCAGGAATGGGAAGGATTATGGAATAAGAGAATGGAATTTACAAGGTGGTCATAAGGAATATTTTTGGAGCAATGTCATAGTGGAAATTCTGGGTCATAAATGCACGATTATCCCCTTTAACATAGCATATAAAAATTTTAGTCAAGTGTTTATTTTTATAACTGTGCTGTAGAGTGAGCTTTCCCTGGAAGAATGCAGTGTATTCTTTAAATATATCCTTTACAGGTAATCATTGTATGAACAGATGTGAAAATATTTACACTAGATGAATTAAAGGCTACAGGTCAATAATTTATAAGAGGATTTGCTTTCTGAAAAAGCCTAGCTTTTATAAGATAAAACACAAATTTTATGAACTGGTTTTATCATCATCGAAATTCAGCAAACAGTACTTTCTTCAGTTTGCTTTTACTTTACTATGTAAAAATCTATAAGTAGTGAGAAGTGATTAAATTAGAAGGCAAATGTTCTATTAAAATTCTCATTATTTAAGTGAAGAGGACTGATTTTCAATAAGTTGTCATAAACATATTTCTAAGCTAAAAATAGAAGAAATAGTAAGTGTTCAACTAAGTCACTTTCATCTTTTTTATTATTTTATTTTATTCTGGAGAACATAATAATGCCCATGAGTTACAGGCTATCTACTGAAAAGTATTTTCAGGTAAATTTCAGTTATAATTCCTTCAAACAGGATATACATACAAATACTCTTCCTTTTTATTTTTTATTTCTGAAAGTATCATTTGAAGTATTTTATTATTTTATCTTAATCATTTTAATTATGTACTTTAGTAGCATTTAGTGTATTCATTTTGCTGTGCTGCTAATTTCCATGGCTTTTTGTAAATCTGAAACACTGTGCCCATTAAACAAACCTATCCTTTGTCCGTCCCCAAAGTACCTGGAAACCACCATTATGCTTTTTGTTTCTGTGAATATGATTCTTTTAGGTATCTCATAAAAGTGGAATCACACAGTATTTATTTTTTGTGACTGGCTTAATTCACATAGTATAATGTCTTCAATGTTCACCCTTGCTTTAGTACATAGCAAGATTTCCTTCCTTTTTAAGGGGAGCAATACATGTACGTTATATATGTATATACCACATGATGCTTACCCATTCATCCATTGGTGGGCCTTACAGTTGTTTCTACCTTTTGGCTACTGTGGATAATAATGCTGCAATAAAAATGGGTATTCAAATATTTCTTCAAGATCTTAGTGTGAATTATTTTTGAAGAGTACTCAGAAGTAGGTTGTTGGTAATTATATTTTTAATAAACTGAAGAGACTACAACATTTTTCACAGAGGTTATGCCATTTAAGAATCTTACCAACACTGTCCAAGGGTTCCAATTTATCCATATTCTTACCAACACTTGCTGTTTTCTGTTTTTTAATGAACACATTATTTTCTCTATTTTTTAAGAGTAACCATCCAAATGTGGGTGAAGTGATACTGTAGTCCTGATTTGCATTTCTTTAACAACTAGTGATATTGCTTGCTATTGGCATATATTTATTGACCATTTACATATCATCTTTGGCAAAATGTTTATTCAAGTCCTTCGTTCATTTTTCTATTAGGTTCATTTAATTTTTCCGTTGTAAGCATATTTTTGCAGCTAATTTTCCAATGCTTCTTTTGTATGATAATTATTTTAAAACTTATCTTTCAATTGATATGTAAAAATATAATAATTATGCATGTTAATGGGATAGTGTGTGATGTCTCTATACATGTATACATTGTGTAATATTAAAATCAGGTTAAACATATCTACTGTCTCATTTATCACCTCTTTATGGTGAAAACCTTCTAAATCATTTGTAAGCATTTTGAAATGTACTGTACATAATTTTTATCTCTAGCCGCCTTAACATTCAAAAGCATATCAAAACTTCTTACTCCTATTCAACTATAATGTAGCAGCCAATGATGATCTTTTCCTCAATTTCCCTTCCATACTACACCAATCTTAAACTTCTGTAAGATCAAATATTTTTGGATTCTACATATGAAAGAGATCATGTGGTACTTGTCTTTCTGTGCCTGGTGCATTTCATTTGACCTAATGCTCTCTAATATATTTATGTTGCTGTGAATGATATGATTACATCCTTTGACTAAATAGTATTCTGTTATTTATATGTAGCCCATTTTCTGTAACCATTCATTAGTTGATGGACACTTAGGTTGTTTCTATTTCTTGACTATTGTGAATAATTCTGCAAAAAACATGGGAGTACAGATGTCTCTTTGACAAACTGATTTTATTTCTTTTAGATACATAAGCAGTAATGAGATTGATAGAGTTTTCTATTTTAAATTTTTTGAGTAACCTCAGTGTAATTTTATGTAGTGACTATACTCACATTCCCACCAACAGTATGCAATAATTTCCTTTTCTATACATTCTTATCAGCAATTATTTTCTTTTATCTTTTTTGTTGTTGTCATTCTTACTAGAGTGAGTTGCTATCTCATTGTTAATTTGATTTGTATTTGCTTGATGATTAGTTATACTAAACAATTGTTAGTATTTTTGCTGGCCATTTGTATGTTTTCTTTTAAGAAATGTCTAATCAGTTGCTCATTTTTAAGTCAAGTTATTTGTTTCATTGCTATTGAGTTTTTTCGAGTTTCTTATATATTCAAATATTAACCCCATGTGAGATAGATGGTTTACAAATATTTTCTCCCGTTCTGTTGGTTGTTTCTTTAGTCATATGATTATTTCCTTTGCTTAATAATAGAGTTTTTTTAGTTTGATAGAACCCATAGTTGAGTTTTATTATTTTGTATCTATTCAATCACTCTATGTCTTTTTACTGGAGTAATTAAATCATTTGTATTAAAAGCAATTATCAACCAAGAAGGTTTTACTACAGCCATTTTGTAACTTGGTTTCTAGTTTTGTTGTAGTTCTTTTATTTCTGTTTCCCTTTCTTACAGTCTTTCCAATTAATTGACTCACTCTAACAGTGTGTTTTGACTCTTGTCTTATTATTTCTGGCTTTTCTTTTTTTTATGTTTTTATTGGTGCATTGTAGTCTCACTTCACAATGAGTATCAGTTTGGTGTTAACATAGATGCACACAGCTCTTGGTGTCCCTCTCCCCGCTTCCCCGCCCCGCCTCCCCCCCACATGTAGCACAGAGAATGATGTTGGTATAATCTCACATATACACATTGTTTATGACATTAATTCCATGGATTCACTACTTTCTTACCCTTCCCCTTCCCTT